>PJEM01003959.1:77331-167737 GCA_004023845.1 Helogale parvula | reverse complement strand
CGGGTCCCACTCAGGTGACCGAGCCCCTCCCCCCTGCAGGCGGTGGGCCCAGACCCACCTGGCCCTGGTTCCCCAGCGAGTACACGTAGAGGGGCAAGAGGCCGGGTCCCACTCAGGTGACCGAGCCCCTCCCCCCTGCAGGCGGCGGGCCCAGACCCACCTGGCCCTGGTTCTCCAGCGAGTACACGTAGAGGGGCAAGAGGCCGGGTCCCACTCAGGTGACCGAGCCCCTCCCCCCTGCAGGCGGCGGGCCCAGACCCACCTGGCCCTGGTTCCCCAGCGAGTACACGTAGAGGCGCAAGAGGCCGGGTCCCACTCAGGTGACCGAGCCCCTCCCCCCTGCAGGCGGCGGGCCCGGACCCACCTGGCCCTGGTTCTCCAGCGAGCACACGTAGAGGGGCAAGAAGAGCCTGTTGAGCAGGTGGTCGGTGAGCACGTCGTTGAGGAACTCGCAGTGGATGATCAGGATGTCGTTGAGGTAGTGCAGGTGGTCCAGGTGCTCGGCCACCAGGTCGCTCAGTTTGCCCCGGTTCCGGTGCCTGCCGGGAAAGTGATAGCCTGAGCCCAGAGCCGAGGCACGGAGCCCTTGGGGGCCATGGGAGGGCTTCATCCACACACAAATATTCATGCGACAGACAGGGGCTCGAGGACCACTTCCGGCAGCTCCCCCAGCGGCAGGCTCCAAGGGAAAGGGGCAGGGACACCGCACTCATTTTTTAGGGGACTCCTGGGATCCCCCACTCTCCGGGGGCCTCACCCACCACCGCCGCCCAAAACAAAACGGGGAGATACAGCAAAAACCAGCTCCCTTGGCAAGCCGTCCCACAGAGCAGCCCCCACCCAGTGTGGCAAGACCCCCTACCCCCCAAGAAGGCCCCCCGTCCTCGAAGACGAAAATGCTCCCGGGGCTTCCACAGAGAGAAGCAGGCCTCAACAGCCACCCCCGACCCCCTGGCCCTGACGACACATGGGGACAGCGCAGGGAGGTGGCACTCCAGCCCCCGGCCCCCAGAGCCCTCTCCGTCCCCTTCCAGCAGAGCGACAAGCACACTGCTGGGGCCTGCGGGTCGTCAGTCTCACACCTGCCAAAACCAGACCCCTCCAACAGCCAGCGGGCACGCTTTCACTCCCCCCAAAGTGGGATCAGGTGCAGAGGGCAATGTAGCTGGGGTGAGACATTCTGTTCGCCATGATCATTACTCAAGGGATAGACGGTCATTTCCGGAGACCAGAAATGAAAGAAGAAAATAGAAGCAAAAAGACATGAAGGCTTCCTGTACTCCCTCCACTCACAGAGAACACCTGGGGACTGGTAACCCCTCAGTCTGGGTTTCCACATGTCTAGGCCTCCCTATTGTCACATCTAAAAGGCAGGTGTTACATATCTATCCATCAGGCCGTATGCATGCTTTAAAAAAACAAAAGTGGGGCGCCTGGGTGGCTCAGTCTGTTAGGCATTTAGCGGCTTTGGCTCAGGTCAGGATCTCACGGCTCGCGGGTCCAAGCCCTGCGTTGGGCTCCGTGCTGACAGCTCAGAGCCTGGAGCCTGCCTCAGCTTCTGTGTCCCCCTCTCTCTCTGCCCCTCCCCTGATCACGCTGTCTCTCTGTCTCTCAAAAAAATAAACAAACTTTTTTCAAAGTAATAATAGGATCAATTGTTTCTATATAACTTTTGATAATTATTCCGTATTATACTTCAACAAGATACCTCACGAATACTTATAGCAAAGATGCCTTGTAAAGCCTCTGAAACAGTAAGTACCTATGAGCCCAGCACCCAGCCGAGACCTAGAATACTCAGACGCTTTGCAAACTCCCCCCATTTGATAAGATGTTGTGGGAAGCAAGACCGTTGATGTACTTCACGTCTTAAACCTTTACTGTGCAAAGTACATGCAGATGGGTTAAAAGTTCAGTGGTATTGGGACAGACAGCCCGGGTGGCTCAGTCGACGACTTCAGCTCGGGTCATGATCACACGGCTCGTGAGTTGGGGCCCCACATCGGGTGAGCTCGAGCCCCGCTTCTCGCTCTCTCTCCCTCTCTGCCTCTTTGCTCCTCGTGGGATTCTGTGTCTACCCCTCGCTCACTCGCACCCACTCTCTCTCTCTCAAAAAATAAAATAAAATAAAATAAAAATGAAAGTTCGCTGGTACTGATGAGCTGATGGTCAGATACGGCCACTCTGGCCCAGCCTCCCTGACCCCTCCCTGATCGCCAGCGAGCCGTTTCCGTGGACAGTCCCCCCGCCCCCCACCATCTGCAAGGTCTTCTATTTTGAAGTTGAGGCATCTTCAATACCGTGTGGTGACCTCCGGTTAGGACGGAGCCCTGTGCGTGCCCTCCTTCCCCCTCCCCCCCCACAGGCATCAACAACTGGTGGTGACATCATCACGACCATTCACTGGAGAGCCAGGCAGGGGACGGGGAGGCCACTTCCTGCCTGGAACAACTTTGTGTCTTTTCTGGAATCAAGCGCCACGTTATGTTTCGTTCACATCCGTAATTATTCATCCTTGTACGGGTCCTGGTTTTCCCAGACGCCCCGTCACATCGCCACTTCTTTCCCTGTCTGGGAGCTACTCTTCTATGGCTCTAGGCCCCTCGGCCAGGAGACCTCCTTCCTGGATCCCTCTATCGTCCTGAGCCTGCCTGGGTGTGCCTGTCACCAGGTCCCTCTGCGAAGCTGTCACTCCGGGGCTTCCCAACTCATTGTGATTCTGCCTTAAAGGAGACATCTGGCAATGTCCAGAGACGTTTTTGGCTCAAACAGCTGGAAAACGGGTGCTCCCGGCATCTGGCGGGCGGAGGCTAGGGATGCTGCTAAGTGTCCGACGGTGTGCGGGACGACCCCCCACAACACAGAACTGCCCAGTCCCGAAGGTCAACGGGGCACCGAAACCGAGAAGCCCTGTTCTGGAACTGGTACCCATCACTCTGGGGCCCCAATCACCACCTTAATCTGTTTACTGTTATTCCTGTTTAATTTTAAACTCTTGAGAGAGAGAGAGAGAGAAGACAGGGGAGGAACAGAGAGAGAGGGAGACACAGAATTGGAAGCAGCCTCCAGTCTCTGCACCGTGAGTACAGAGCCTGACGTGGGGCTTGAACTGATGAACCGCAAAATCATGACCTGAGCCGAAGTGGGGTGTAACAAAGTCCAGTGTTTAACCGACTGAGCCACCAAGTGCCCCGTTGTTGTTTTTTAACAGACTTACTGAACTATGATTGGCATACCATTCACACAGCTGTCCAACCATCCTCACAATCCACTCTAGAGCATTTTTAACCTCTCCTCCCAAAACAGCCCTATACTCCCACTTCCCCTCCCCAGGTCCCTCCTCCAGCCCTGGGAATCCACTAGTGCATTCTCGGTCTCTACAGATTTGCCTGTCCTGGGTATTTCATATAAATGCGGTCACATGGGGTACCTGGGTGGGTGGCTCAGTCAGCTAGCATCCAACTCTTGCTTCCGGCTCAAGTCATGATCTCAGGGTCAGGAGATGAAGCCCCGGGCTCCATGCTGAGTGTAGAGCCTGCTTTTCTCTCTACCCCTTCCTGATGTGCATGCGCGCTCGTTCTCTCTCACTCTCTCTCAAAATAAAATAAAATACGGGGCGCCTGGGTGGCTCAGTCGGTTAAGCGTCTGGCTTCGGCTCAGGTCAGGATCTCATGGTCTGTGAGTTCGAGCCCCACGTCGGGCTCTGTGCTGACAGCTCAGAGCCTGGAGCCTGCTTCGGATTCTGTGTCTCCCTCTCTCTCTCTGCTGCAACCCCACTAGTGCTCTCTCTCTCTCTCCCTCAAAAATAAACGTTAAAGATTTTTTTAATAAAAATAAAAAAACAAAACAGGGTCACATAAAACACGGTCCTTTGCATGTGGCCTCTGTCACTGAGCCGCAGGCTCCGAAGGTCCAACCACGGCGCGGCCCGCGCCAGCGCTTCGTCCCTTCCGACTCCCGAGCGCGACGCTGCCGCCCGCAGGCAGCACGTTGTTTATCCACTCCCCGGGTGATGAATTACGCACTCTGTACCAGCTGCCCAGCGCCCCATCACGGGGTGTGCTGCGCCTCCTGGTCCGATTCCCCGCAGGGAGGTAAGCGAGCTCTTTCTCGCTCTGCACTGCTAGGAGCGGTGGACAGCCAGCAAGAACCTTCCAGAGCGTGGCTGGTCACGTTCTGCCCGCGGCCGGGGGGGGGGGAGCTTCCCTCTAGCGTTCCCTTCTCCTCAAGGAGCACAAAGGGCCCCCCCGCCCCCACCCCACGCTGTCTGCCGGAGGAGCCCCCAGGCGGCCAGGGTCACTCACTCCTCATCCGTCTGCACACAGGTGTCGAGTTCGATCACGTGACTCCCGATGAACCAGACCAGGTTGGAGAAGTAAGGGACGGCAGTCTTATCTCTGATGTAGTGCAGCATGGCCTGGTTGTCCACTGAGAAAATTCATAAAACAACAAGGAAGGAAAAAAAGTCAGGCAACCAAAAATAACTTGGGGAAATTAAAAAAAAAAACAAAACAGAAGAAAAAAAGAAAACCACAATGAAAACGCTCTCTGCTATAATCTGAACCTCTTCTGTCTTTCCTGGGAATACTTGGAAATGGTTATCTTATTCATTCATGAAGCCATACACATCAAGGCAGTTTCTACGCTGTTTGTATAATTAATACAGTTCATTAATTGGGCTAACCCCTCAATAGGCAATTAGAAAGCCTACTTTCTCAGCAATGCACTTAGCTTGACTACAGTGGAAACTGTGCCTTTCTCGGGCACATTTCACGTATTTACAAGTAAGGACAAGTTAAGAAAGCAGAAAACCAGAAGTTAATAACTTACATGACACTGGAATAAGGAACACAGGAATCGTCATTGAAGGAAAGGCAAAAAACAGACAACGGTTAACAGGGTTAAGAACCGGGTGTGAGACAGTGCTCAGAGAACAGAGAGCAAGGGCAGGGGTGTCTCAGGATGCAGGCAGGAAGAGAGCGGGAGAGGAGAGCGAGCAGGGGGGGCCGAAGCGGGGCCCGGACAGCAGCGCAAACTCAGAGGCCTGCTGGGGGGCCGGGACTCAGTGAGTGAGGCCGGGGGGGCCCAGCATGTGAACCCGGGAGCACGAGGCTCCCAGCACCGGCTCATGGCTGCGAGACACGACTGTGGGCCCAGAACGGCCAAGTCTCTACTGTCAAGTCAGAAATGCAGGCAGTTACCCAAGATCTCCGGGCGTTTAAACACCGGCAACGAAACACCTTTTCAAGGAATACCTAAGCCAATCAAAACACGTCTGAGGGCTGGGTCCGGCTCTCAAACCCTCAGTTTGTGACCCCGGGTGGGCCCCCACCAGTCTCTTAAAGACACTCTCCAACCTAGCGAAATCCTAGAACTAGGCTGGAGTGCGTCCCTGAGGACCTTTCCCCGCCCCCCGTGAGGGGCCATCTCAAGTAATAACATCATGACTCGTACTCATGAAGGTCAAAGCCCTTTTTTCCTTGAGGTCACGGGAGTGCCAGCTCCAGTGTGCTGACTACTGGGGAAATAACCCCAGGGTCGGGCAGGGAAGGCGTGCCCTCCAAGGGCAGTGCCAGGCCAGGAAACTTGTGCCCAGCCAGCCTTTACGCCGATGCGGGCAGGAACCGGCGCAAAGGCCTTCTCTGGAGGGGGTGTTCTGGGCATCAGGCACATCTTGAGAGAAAGAATTTGCTGGGCTTCGCAGTCGGTGGAGAATACAATACTGCCCCCTGCCGTCGGTGACCTGAAATGCTTCATTTAAATGCTATTTAAAGATAACCTACCCACCCCCAGGGCTGTATGGAAATCTATCTTCCAGCCAGAAATGCAAACATGTAAATATAACGTGGCTGCTCAGAGCCCCGCCGTGCCTTTCTTAGGACGTCACTAGGACCGCGTCTCTGCTCTGAGACTTCAACATGCAGACGCGAGCGAGCACCAAGAGGGTGGCACCGAATTCACGAAGGGGCCAGTTCAGTGTTCAAGGATCGCGAGCCCTGCGTGAGACATGCAGCCCCAGCCGTACTGACGGAGCGTCCCGGGCCCACCAGACAACGGGATACGCAGACTCATGAGCAGGCACCAGTCAGAAATCCGACAAAGGCGCGAGCTGCTGAGAAAGCCTACCTTTGTAGACGTTCAAAGTTATGGTCCTCACGGCAATTCTAACCATGCTCTCCGGGTGGTTGAAAAACTTGATGGCTTCTGTGTACAGGGCAAAGTCATTAGTGTGCTGAAACACAAGAAGTACCACGGACGGGTCACAGACCGTAGGGCAGGCCTGCCCCCGCCCAGCTTTCTGGATCCCATGACTCCAGGAAAAGACTGAAAAACGATGACCCCCGTGAACCTCAAGCAAATGGTGCATTCCCAGGGGGGACTGTGGGAAGGGAGGGGGAGGCGAGACTGTCCCAGAAGAAATTTAAAAAAAGGGGGAGGGGGTAGTCCCAACAGTGCCGACCGGGGCTTGTGATCTGTTCTACCACTTTGCAGCTATGTGCTGTAATGTTTCTAAGCCTCTGTTTCCTCATCTCTAAAATGGGGATAATGATCCGCACTGCACGGCCACTGGAATTCAATGCGGGGATCTTAGGAGCAGCGCCGACCACAGGATTTGCTACTTCATAAGCACTCAGCCATCCAGCTGGCTGCTGCCGTTGGAGGCCACTTCCACGAATAAAAGTCAAGGGTAAAGTTTTCCTAACATCCAGAATCTCTTCTGGCTATGACACATTTCTCCATTTAGAGATATTCGGAGGACACACAGTCTCCAGGAGAATGAGGGGCCCGGGAATCTATTGGCAAGAGAAAGGGATCATGGGAAGGGTACCTCCACGGCTGGGCGGGCTCTGCTCCTCTCCTCTGGCCGGTCCTCCCCCCACAGCTCCGGAGCCGTGCCGAGGGTCCCGGTGGGTCCGCGCATGGGGAAGAAAAGCCAGCCCACAGCAACGTGACAACTCTCAGAGGAGGACGATGCCACTCTGAGCACTCCAAGTGCACACGCGGCAGTGGTGGCTAGAGCACTGGCCCACGTACAAGAGGGAACAGAGCCCACCTCAAAAATAAGGCCCCAGCCACTCCTCTGGGGAGCATAGGAAGTTCTTCCGGAAGTATCACTCGGGTCTGAGAATCCCAAAGTCCTGCCCTCCCACTCTGGTGGGCAGAAGGCCAGCTGCACCTGCGTGGAGGTACCCTCTCCGTGGTCTCAAGTTCATGGGTGGATTTTCATCCACCCGGGAGAGGTGCCGGGACAACACAAATTTCGTCTACGGGTCTCTTGACACATTTAATGAGCACCTAATATGTGCCAGATATGGGGCCACACCATGTTGGTTTTTCAAACTGCCACACATTTTGTGGTTGACAGCTAGTATTTCTTCCCTTTGAGACCAATCCTTCCCTGCTACGCATCTAGAGGAGGAAAGTCAGGGTCCGGGCTGTTGCCGCATCCGGTAGGGACAGCTGGGTGGATTTTGCGCAGACTCAGAAGGTGCGTCTGCGAGTATGCTGTGACTGCAGACAGAGCCAGGCAGCGAGTGCCCATCAGAAGACACCTGCCATCCGGGTGCCTGGGGGCTCAGTCCATTAAGCGTCTGACTTGTGGTTTAGGCTCAGGTCACCATCTCGCATTTCATGGGTTCGAGCCCCATGTCGGGCTCTGTGCTGACAGCGTGGAGCCTGATTAGGATTCTCTTGCTCCCCCCCTCTCTCAAAGTAAATAAACAAAACAAAACAAAAAACAGAAGACGCCCACCGTGCAAACACCCCCCGGCTGTGGGGCAGCCCACAGGATGGTCCAACACCTATCACCTCCTGAGTTCACACCCTGACACCCTCTCCCCCACGGACTCATGCCTGGCCTGCGTAGCCTCAACCGGACGGCAGAAAGGATGGAAGGTGGCCTCCGAGGCTGGGTCATAAGAGGCATTACGGGTTGTCCTGGTCTCCTGGATCATTCTTTCTGGGGAAGACCAGCTGCTGTGCCATGAGCTCACGCCGGCAGCCGCCAGAGAAGCCCATGGAAGGGAGGCCTCTCACCCACAGCCAGCACCGATGGGTCAGCCACGTGGGTGAGGCACCCTGGAAGCAGATCTCCCAACCCCATCCAGCCTTCGCATCACTAGCCCCGTGAATGACCAAGCCAGGGCGGCCCTGCCAGGCTGCTCCCAAAGACGCACTGCGAGAGAACTATGACCTGACCCGATTCTGACCAGGAAGACTCAAGAGGAAGTCTGCTGGGTGGGGGGAAGGGAGTGTCTTCCGGGAAAGAAGCATTTGGAAGTTAGAAAGGAACACAAGAAGGGAAGTGATCTCTTCGGGCTTTGCGGCAACATGTGAGTATGTGATGTTTGGAGCCGCTGCAACCATCCTGAGACCGTGAGGGATGGAGCCTGAGGTTGGATGCCAACCGTGTGCTCAGGAGAGCGGGAAGAGGACAAAGCCCGGGTCCTCCGTGAAGCGGCTATGCCACAAGACGGACCGGCCCCAGGACAGCCAGCATCCAGGCCTTCTGGTGTGAGATGAACTGACCTTACCAAGCACCTGTTCACTGAGAAAACGGCAGCAATGTATTTACTGAAACTGCCAGTCCTTCTCCCAAGGAAGCCCAGGGACGCTCGCTCGTGAAGAATGGCAGTGGCCATGGTGTGAAGGAGCAGGCGCAGGCTAGGGGCCTAGCAGACATCGCCATGCTTCACTCGAGCCCTGGAAAACCCTTCGGGTGTGAGTCATCATCCCCTTTCTCAGATGAAGAAACTGAGGCTCAGAGGACTGCATTTCAGTCCCAAGTTCAGTATCGGGTACCTCTCCCTGCCAAGAATGCAAAGTTCCCAGAAGCACAAACTGAATTTTACATTAAAAAGAGGTGACGGGGCGCCCGGGTGGCTCAGTCGGTTAAGCAGCGGACTTCAGCTCAGGTCATGATCTCGCAGTTTGTGAGCTCAAGCCCCACGTCGGGCTCTGTACTGACAGCTCAGAGCCTGGAGCTGCTCGAATTCTGTGTCTCCCTCTCGCTCTCTGCCCCTCCCCCATTCACACTCTGTCTCCCTCCCCCCCTAAAAATAAACATTAAAAATTTAAAAAAAAAAAAGAGTGGTGGCTTTTAAATTTAAAAAAAACTTTTAGCATGCCAAGGTCAAGCCGTGCTGCTACGAGAAATCAGGGAGCGGGGAGCGCCCAGGTGCTCCGCACACGGGCACGAGGCCACCCGGCCCGCAGATGCCGCCCCGGCCGCTGGCTGACTTCCCACCCAAACGACCCCGGCGGCGGCTTTACTCACCTCGTTGTAAAAGAAGTGGACCGTGTGGTTGTTGAGTTTTAACGAAAGGGTTTTCAGGAACGATATATAATATGCCATGATCTCCTCATCGGAAAAGTCAAACTTATGGACAATAATAGAATTTACGTAGTTGTTAGAGAGCAAATAATCTAGAGGGAGAGAAAAGAAAAGAGGAAGACAGGTTAATTTATGCCAGAGGAAAGTCAAGCAGACAAAGTCAGGGAACAGGTGACTCTGTGAATGTACCCGAACCCCTCAGGATTCTGGGTCACCGGGGCTTCAAGCCAACAGGGAGCAGCTTGACCTCCTGACCAGCAAAACGGTCACCCAGCCCCTATGCACGGCCCCAGGGAAGTTCAAGAGCCATGAGAGAGAGAAGGGCCCGGACTACCCCTGCCTCCTACACCCAGTAGAAAAAACGTCTGAACAGTTTTTTGTTGCCGGCAAAGTTCATCACTGAGCTGGAGGTGGGGCAGACGCGTGGGCATTTTCACAAGCCACCCACGGGCAAGGGTAAAAACCACCGTGTTCTATTAAGAGCTGTTCCATTCTGCCATCGGGAGGCATCCGGTCAGCCCTGAATGCTACACAAAGCTACACTTTTTCTCCCTATAGAGCAAAATGATTCATAAAAGCTACTTGATTCGAAACCTCCCGGGGGGCAGGGGGGGCAGCACCAGGCTGAGTGCTTTCCATCATCCTCACGCCCATCCTGCAGAGCGGGTCTGGTTCTCCCCGTGTTGCAGAAGAGTAAAGTAGCTCAGAGAGGTTGAGTAACTTCCCAGAGGTCACAGAGACAGCTGGTCACAGAGACGGGATTTCAGGCAGGTCCTATGACAAAGCCTGTTAATAAGCATGCACTAATGGGGGGCCAGTGATGAAATCTGGGTGCCGAGGGCCTGAGGCTCTGGGGCCAACTGGAGAAGGCTACCCCCCCAAGCCTCCATCCCCGCAAAAACACCGGTCCAGTGCGGCGAGAGCCTCCAATGGTTCGCGGGACTGGAAAACAGGTAAGAAGGCTGCATCTCCCAACTCTGACGCCTGGGCCCCGAGATAAACTGGTTCCTAAAGCTGAGCTTCGGGCACCAGGCCCCGAGGCCAGCCCCAGCCTGCGGGCCTGCAGCTGCCGTCCTGGCGCTGCGTCCTTCCCAAGTGGGTCTCTGAACCCTCACCGGCCACCCTGCAAGGCAGGCGCTGTCCCCCCCGTCCGTCCTCTGGACTGCCAGCCTGTGAGCTCTGACCCACCCCCAGACGGTTAAAGGCAGAACGGGCCCAACCTCTGCACCTACAGGCAGAAGTGGGAAGAGAGTAGGGCCGGGCGGTTTGGAGCCTTGCGACTTGAAGTCCGGTCCCCGGACCCGAGGCCCAGCGTCACCTGGGGCTGTCCCCGGCCACCCACTGGGATCCGTGGGGTGGACCCGGCACGCTCAGCGTTAAGGAGCCCTGCCTGGCTTCCTGTTGTGCTCACGCTTCACAGGCACTGTGTCCAAAGGGGCCTTGGATCCACTCTGCTCCTGCCACCTCCCAGCTGGGTGACCCCGGGAAAGCCACTTAGCCTCTGCCCTCCCCAGTCTCTTTGTCTGAGAACAGGGGTGCCTTCCTCAGGGGGCTGCTGTGAGGACGAAAGGAGATGAAGGACAGAGGGCAGCGAGGGGCACAAAGCAAGCAGTCAGTGCTGGCCGCGGACACTTTCCACCAAGTGCCATCGTGTGGCGCCTCCAGCCCCCAGGCCGGAACACGGGCGTTCTTGGGGGAGACAGGAAATAAACCGCGGGGGCGCCTGGGTGGCTCGGTCTGGAGAGCATCCAACTTCAGCTCAGGATCACAAATTTTAAGTGTACAGGTTAGTCTGTGTGGAAGTGTATGTATCTATGGACATAAAGTCCAGGCGCCTAGGTGCTTATTTATACACACACGCGCTTCACAAGTCTTGCACGTCCAGCTTGATACATTTTTGCAAACCTGTACACCACGCGAGCACCATCAAGGTCAGACAGAGCCTGCTTCTCGTTCCCCGGAAGGCTCCCTGACAGCCCTGCCCCGTCAGCATCCTCTCCCCAACAGCAGGCCCCAGGTCACCTGGGATCACAAAGGCTCGTTTTACCTATCCTTTTTTTTCAATATTTATTTATTTTTGAGAGAGAAGAGAAAGACAGAGTGTGAGCCGGGGAGGGTCAGAGAGAGAGAGGGAGACACAGAATCCAAAGCAGACTTCAGGCTGTGAGCTGTCTGCACAGAGCCCGACGTGGGGCTCGAACTCACAGCCATGAGATCATGACCTGAGCCGAAGTTGGCTGCTTAACCAACAGAGCCCCCCAGGCACCCCCGCCTGTTCTTGAACTTCATACCCATGGATCATATAACGTGCAGGCTTGTGTCCAGCCTCAGCCACTCATTCCACATCCGAGTTACCACACTGCTGCGCGCGTGGTCACAGGGCAGCCCTTCGCTCCTCGTGGCCAAATAGCACTCTATTCTTCAAACGGCCGACGATCTAACCCCCTAGAACCTTAACTGGTAACGAGCCGCCCAGGTGACACTGATGCCTGGAGCCCTTCTTTCTCCCGCTGTCATTCTGGCCATGGCTGGGGATGCGTCAACTCGCAGGACAACGGACTGCTGAGATGGGCTGTGGAGCCCCACTGAGACTGGCTGGTGGCTTCCGGGTCACCAGAGCCACAGACGCCTCTGCCGGGAGCTGCAGACGTACAACCGTGAGCCCGTCGGCTGCGTCCCTGAGCTGGAAAAGCCACACGCTCCAGTCGCTCCCCAGCGGGGACTTTTCCAGGGCCTCCACGCGATGACTCTGTGGGTGCCGGGGGCCCCCCGCTGCGGTGCCTCTATTATTCGGCTGGGATTTTTCTGCTACCCCCTCACCGCGTGGCCGACTTTCTGTGGTATCCTTTTCTAATCAACCCAGGAGTCTATACGTAATCGCAGCCTCTCAGGCCTTCTGTGACTGAGGTCCCCAAACGCGACGGGCAGCAGGTGCACTTGTGAAATGGCTGCTGGTAATAGTGAAAATCCGGAAACCACCTAAATGCCCGCGGTCAAGTGCAGTCACTTGGGGCTCAGCAAGATGCCGCTAGTCAACTAGGTGGGGACACGTGAACGCGAGTGTAGGAGCATCTGAGATAATGGGCAGGTGGGGAAAACATAAAGCGGACGGCAGAAGGCTGTGTCCACCGACCCGGGAGGCGGAGCCTCTGCAGAACTTTCGCTTTCTATATTCTAACAGCGTTTGATTTTTGTCGGTGCTGTCTTATAATGTGGATATTTTCTTTCTGTAATTGGAAAATAAAAATAAAAGCAAAAGTCACATGTCCTCCTCACCCCCACGAATCAAAGTTCTGTCAAAGGCAGTGATGCCGGCCGCATTGGCAGGGCTCATGGAAGTACGCTGGCGAATCCCTCGTGAACAGAGCGGCTTCGGCCTGCATTTCTCACCGCACGGTACCCTCCTTGGTCCTAATTCAGGAGAGCCGTGTGATCCAGAAACCCCAGCCTTCCCTTCTGCCCCAGCCCCCACTTCCAATCCAGTAGTCCCAGAGCGAGCTGGGCTTCAGAAGGGCTACCGGAGAACAGACATGTGGGGGAACACTGGATTTAACGATAAAACCAGCCCGCCTGGACGCCTACATCTGCCAGACTCCGCACGCCCATGGTCACACTTAGTCCTCAGGCCACCCCACTCCCCACATACGAGTCCACTTCACAGGCAGAAACTGCAGCCCGCAGAGGAGAGTTCACCCCCAGCGCACGCCCAGGGCGAGTCCGGCAAAACCTGGCCCGGGGACCCGGTGGGTCGGAGTCCGGGGCCACACCCACGAGCTGGGCCTTCCCCCCTCGGAGTTTTCAGAAACCACACACAATTCATATCCAGGGTAACACAAGCTGTTAACATGGGAAACCACTTAGGGAGAGTGAGTCAACTCGCGTCTGTCAACTCCCATTCATTCATTCATGGGGAGCTGAGCGGAGGCTCCTGGGGCAGCAGCACCACCTAGTGGCCACTTCCGAGAGCCGCAACGCGGCAGCCGGTCCTGCCTCTTCTTCCTTCACCACCCTCCCCCTATGAGAAACTTTCCCTAAACCCTTCTTGGGGACCCAGAACCTGCTTCTGACATCAGGTCACTTGTCTTCTCTCCCCTGCTTCTGGCGGGCAGGGCCTGGGGCTCAGCCGCAGTCATCCTGGAGTAACAAAGCTAGCAGTCAAGTTCAGCAGAAGCTAACCCAAGGTTTCTCACCCTGGGCTCTGCTGACATTCAGTGCTAGACGGCCCTTTACTGGGGGTCACGGTCATGCTTAGCAGCATCCCAGGACTCCACCCACCAGAGCTAACAGCACCTCCAGCCCCTCACCTGTCACAACCAAGACAAATGTCCTCCTGGGCACCATCAGCCCCAGCTGCAGACACCGCACTAACCCTGCTGGTCTGAAAGCCCTTCTGGATTCGGGCACCATGGGCTCCCGATGCGGACTCTCCGGGCAGGATTCGAGGGTGCCCACAGCACCTGCCCCCAGGGCGGCTGCTTCGGAGGAAGAGCCTGGGCTCAGGGAGGCCAGAGAGGAAGCTAGAGTGTCGCCCTCGCTTGCTCCTGAGCGGCTCTCACCCCGCGGCCTCTGGGGCCTGTCCTGTTAGCTGGTTATTATGTTGTTTAAAGCAAACGAGTTTTCATCAAATATTTTAAAAACACAGTAGATTCGGTGGCAACTTTTAGAAATTCCTAATATACTAATTGATGCTTTGAACCAAGAAAACAATATAACCATGTCTGTTAAAAATGTTCCTTTACAGGGCCGCCTGGGGGGCTCAGTCAGTTAGGCATCCAGCTTCAGCTCAGGTCATGATCTCACGGTTCGTGGGTTCGAGCCCCGCGTCGGGCTCTGTGCTGACAGCTCGGAGCCTGGAGCCTGCTTCCGATTCTGTGTCTCCCTCTCTCTCTGTGCTTCCCCTGCTCACGCTCTCTCTCAAAAATAAAATAAAACATTAAAAAGAAATGTTCCTTTAGAGAATCCAGTTTAAACATGTTCTACTTTTCTTCAGTGGTTTTCACCAGGCACAGAACCGCTCTTTAACGGACAGCACTCAGGGAGCCGTGTGACGGTGCCCGGATCCTCCTGGCATCTACAACACAGGGCTCCCAGGGGGCCCAGCTCCGATTTGCCAGGAAGGCCCTGTTAGGAATGGTTGACGATGAGGTGGTAACTAACGAGAGCACTAATCGTTATCAAGGATTAACAGCTTTAGGTGTCTTTGTTTTGGGTCCCTGTGGTTCAGGCACACAGCCCGCACTCACTGCCTGTGCCCGGCGGCCAAGTGGGACCATTCGATCCGGACTCTGACTCTTGGGGCAGTCTCCCTTAAAATGTCCCGTGAGCAGCAAAACCTGCAGCAACCGCCATCGGCCCGGAGTCCTCTGGGACGCTGGGGACAACAGCTGGGCAGACGCCCCACTTCTCCACCGACAGAACATTCTGCACGAGGAAATTCACCAAGAGCTGGGTCCACTGTGGCTTCGCTCTAGGTTACTCCACGCCCCGCGGCCGCCCCACCGGTAACGTGGGGTCTGGGTTCTCAAGGGCGGCTGGGCGGTCCGCAAGCCCACAGCCGGGCTTCCTGCAGCGGAACCTTCCACTGCACTCCTCTTTGCTGCTGGTCTGTTCAGCTGTCAGCCTTTTTAAAAGCACCTGCGACGCCCTCCCTCACCCGGGCTGCTGCCATCACCTCCCCGGTAGGAACCTTCCGGGAGTGCGGTCGTAGCTATTCCAGGAATCCGTTTCCATCTTCACGTAATTACTTGCTATTCTTTTTATTCTTTTTGGCTTTTGCTTGGGGCACATCGTTTTTAACAGAGAGCCTCCTGGCTTCGACTTGTTTACTTTTGGGGGGGGTGGTCTGGGCCTCTCCTCAAAGGACCCCTTCTTCGTGTCCTCCATGATGTGCCAGCCCGAGGGCTCTCACGTGTGGGGCAGCAGCTTGAGCCCACCCGGCCACCGTCGCATCAAAGGCACCTCGTCAGACACGCACGAGTTAGGAAAAACTGTGAACAGCCCAGAACCACTGGGCAGACGGGAGCCCTTCCCGGTGCCCGCCACGCAGGGATAACCACAGTGGGAACTCCATGCCCCCCAAATTAACACAGGGGATCACAGGGACTGTGTTACACTCAGGGCCAGAAACTTAACGAGGTAATTAAGGCTAAACAAGGTCCTACAGTGGGGCCTTGATCAAAAGCTGGTGTCCCTAAAAGACGAAAAGATACCAGGACTCACTACACACACACACACACACACACACGTGCACACATGTGCAAAGAAAGGCCACATGATGACACGAGAAGACAGCCATCTGCAAACCAGGAAGAAAGGCCTCACCAGAAACTAACCCCGATGGCACCTTGATCTTGGACTTCTAACGTCCAGAACTAGGAGAAAATAAATTTCTGCTGTCTAAGGCACCCGGTCTGGAGCATTTTGGTACAGCAGCCCGAGCGCCCAGATGTTCAAACGCAACCATGAAAAGCCACGCCGAACCGCACGCCACCAGAGCTCAGGGGCCAGGGACCGTCCTTACACAGCGAGGTCTCGTGACTGATATTCTCAAAGAGGATGTTCAAGGTCTGCAGCAGCTGAACGCACACGTAGCGGCCGGACTTCTGCCGCAGGATGTTCAGGAAGAAAACAAACATGTTCTTCTCCAGGAAGAAGCTGGGGAGAGAACGGGAAAGGGTCAGAGGTTTGCCACACGTGGGAACACAAGTCATCCCCCGGGCACGAGCACCGCTCACAGGTGTGGACCGCCCCTGGCCCCCAAAGGCATCCGGGGAGCAGCCACACCACACGGCCTGCACGGCCCCGGCGCCTCGCCTCCCCGCTCCCACGATGCCACCCTCCACCCCGCAAAATGCGAGCGCTCATGCTCTCTCCCCAGAACCGGGGCGCAGTGCCGATCCCGGGAAGCCGTGACCAGCACTCCTACAGAAGAGGGAAGATCCTTACCGTCCAAGGATCACACAGCAAGCTACCTGGGCTTGGAAAGCCGACGGGCAGCATCCTCCACCCGATTCTCCGTACCCTTTGCTTTCGTGTCTTTGAGTGTTAATAACAACCAGAATTCCCGCTGATGGGGCAAAATAAAGCTAGCTCGTAAAAGAACACGGGTTTCCAAATCCAGGGAAACAGAACTGGAGGCAACTGGAGGGGCTGGTGTGGCCGGGAGGCCCTAGTCGGTCCCTAAGTCAGCTTCTGCCTCTCTTATTCTGGACAGGACAGCTGTCTGACTTTGGAGTACATGTTGGCTCTTTTAGTCTTGAAATGGAGACAGAAGCCCTTAATGCCTTTCTTGAAAGGAAGAAAATGGGGTTTTCTAGCTATGTGTTCCCTGGATGCAAGCTAGGACCCCGGGACCTCTCACTTGGGACACTCAGAACAGGTCCCTGCAGTGCACGTGTCTGTCACTTGGTTCTGAGGGTCTCCCTCCCTTGGCTCTTGGCACCACAGTGGCAGGACCACAAGCCAGGCACCTGCTCAGTGCTGCACGAACACCGTTTGAATTCTTAAAAGGGTAAACAAGTAGGTAAACATGACCCGAGAACACATGAACCTCAAACCTTATCCAATTCTGATCCTGGGAGCCTGTCTGCCGACACATGCCAATCACGTCGATCCCAAGAATATTTCTATCGTTTGACCCGTTTTGTCTTCCTTTGCCTCAGGGTGAAGCAATCAGCGACTCCCGGGTGTTACCCAAGAGGCCCACTGAAGCCCAGCGACCACTCTGGGGGCTGTTAACAATCAAGGTGTAAAATAAACACCAGGAGCCATACTGACATAAACCAAGGACTGGGGCGCCTGGGTGGCTCCGGCAGTTAGACATCCGGCCCTTGATTTTGGCTCAGGTCACCATCTCCCTGTGAGAGAGATCAAGCCCTGCGTTGAGCTCTGCGCTGACAGTACAGAACCTGCTTGGGATTCTCTCTCCCCCTCTATCTGCCCCTCCCCTGCTCACGTTCTCACCCTCTCTCACTCTCAAGATAAATATTTTTTAAAAAGAGTCTGTTTCTTAAAAATAAATAAGTAACTCATGGAATAAATCAACAGGGAGAAGAGACGAATCCTCCGTGCACGATTTCAAATAACGTATGTGGATACTCATCCGTTTCCAGAAGGTGGAGCCTCACTCCAGACCCCAGGTGGGGCTATGCTGAGTGACTTTCAAAGACGGGGTGGGGAATGGGAGGGAAGAGTCACTTTACAGCAGAAAAGCCTGGCAGACAGCACTTTAACCAGCGATCAGAGTAAGGTCACCAGAGCGCAGGTGGATAGGGCAGCTGTCGGTATGGGGGGCAGAGAGGGACATTTGGTTACCGTTATTTCTGCCCCCGACCCCCGGGCTATTCATGAGTCAGACATCACATGGGGGGAGGGGGATTCTATAGGAATGGCCCTGCTCAAAATCATCAAGGTTTTCTCTGAGAACAAGAGAACGCTAAAAATCAGTGAAAGACCAGAGGAGGCTGTGGAGATGTGACACTTTACTGCACCCTGAGAGCCTGGGCTGGGATCCTAGCACAGAAAGAGGATCTTAACGAAAGAACTGGCAGAATCCAAGTCAAGTCTGCGGTCGACCTAACAGGAACGAACCACGGTTAGCTTCTCGGTTTTGACACATGCACCCCAATCATATAAGACATGAACAGTGGGGGACGCAGGGTGAGGGGTGTTTGGGAACTTTCTGTGCTATCTTTGCAACTTTTCCATAAATCTAAAGTTATTCTTAAAGCAATGGGTTAGAAACAAATTCTCCTGGGCCCTCTACTGCGGGGCCACTGAGGATTCAGGGGGCAGCTGCTCTGAGACAGCGGATGGGTGCAGAAAGCCCGCTCTAGTAAAGGGGGACGCGGTCCCTGACCTTTAACTCAAGGGTCTTTCTCGTTCCCAAAACAGGCACCAGCCGGCCAGGTGGCGCCCTGTGCATCCTGAGATGAGGCTGGTCCCCGCTGCGGACACTGCCCCCCTCTTTACCCCGTTTCCCTCTGGGGACAAGGCCAGCGTCACAGGTTTGCATCTTAAATAACCCTACTGATGACGACAGAGGGCTATCTGGAGACCCAGGTTATCTAGTAAGCCAGGCTGGAAACGGAAGCCCTTTACTTGTTCTAAAGGGGCTTTTTAAATGGTCTCGATTCTCACAGTTGAGATTATTTTCATATAAACATAAAGTCTGTGTTTGGTGGTTGTCGTAACCCGAATCCCTGTGCACTCAGACCCCGAGACGGGGTCTCCTGGGGAAACTGTCCGTGGCTTCCAGCCTCTGCTGGTCAACCGTCCAACAGGGACGTCCTTATAAATGACCACGTGCTAACAATCCCCACGAGCCTCCTCTGTACCCGGCGGTAGGCAGGAATCCTCTCTCCTTTAAGGATGAGGGGACTGAGGCTGGCCCAAAGGCGGGCATCTAGGAAGTGGGCGCATGAGGAGAAACCCGACCGTGGGCTCTGGCCGTGAGCTGCCGCCTGCCTGCCTCCCGGCTGCAGGACTTGAGATTGATGGGGTCGCTGAGGACCACAAGGCCTCCACCCCGGGGCAGCTGGCAGGCTCAGATTATCTCATGGAGCCGCCCCACAGTTATCGCACTAAACATGAGCCCTTCACATCTCCCCAGGGCAGGGCCCTCCCTCTCCATTCACTGCGAAGCTCACTTCCTAGGACATGTTCTCCCCTCCGGGGAGGCAGTCATACGCAACTTGGAAAATTATCCATGATATTTTCAGATCTTTCGAGAGATGCTCATTTCCCTTTCTCATTTTCGGCTTACATTTCTCCAGTGTTTCAAGGACATTTTGGAGGGACAGAGATATAGATAGGTACCTGCGCAAGACCAGACTGGTGTCAAATCCTGACGCCATCAGGAATGACTCACGCGGTACATTTAGAAAAATCTTCAAAGGAGGGCGAGTGGGAAAACAAAACAAAACAAAGCACCGCGGAAACCCTTACTCAAACACGGAGCTGTCATTCTGATCCCCCCAGATCAGGATCTCGGTGATGGAGCGGATGGTTTCCACCAGCAGGTTCCGGTTCTGCTCCGTGACCGTGGTGTTCTTGGTCAGAACGTGGTAGAGGTACCTGCCAGAGAGGAGAGACGATGGAGGGTGACCCGCTGAAGCCAGGCTCAGGGACCACCGGCGACACTGTGGGACAATCTGGCCGTGCTTTCTCGGACGCGGTGAGCACGACTCCCGGCCGCAGCAGACGCCACTCACCACCCAAGAAAAAGGGCAGGCGGTGTTGGGAAGGGTTAACAGAAACAAGCCAACCCAAGCTGACTTGGGAGAATCCTCAGGCCCTGAAGACGGCCAGCCTCAAACTCCGGTGTGCATGAGAATCACCTGGAGCGCTGGACACAGCAGGGGCCACTGGAGTCCACCTGGAGACTCACGGGCCTCTCACACTCTCCCCACGTGGGGTGGAGCGGGCAGGCAAAGTTGCGTGGCCCGGGCCACGTGCTAGCATGAAACGCACAGCCAGGCTGGTGCAGGGATTGAGAGAGGTTGAGTCACAGACGAGGGAGGGTGGGTCCCCAGACCAGTCGCTGGGGGCAAAAATCACATGCTGTCAGAACGGACAGCTCAACTAAACTCGGCGGCTGGCCGGTCTCGGCACCGACCTCATCTGCTGAGGACAGATGAAAGTTAAATAGGTCCGGGAGGGAGGCTCCGCATGGTGCCCCCACCCCCCGCCACCATGTTCCCGGAAGGCCTAGCTGCTCCGGGGGAGAGCCAGGCAGACCCAGTCCCAGCCTAGGCCCCTACGGGTGATCGGGACAACCGAAAGAACCACCGAGGCCGGTCCGGGGCAGCACGGGGCCTAGCGTCCGGCCGAATGCCCGGGAGGCAGGGCACCTGGCACAGTCTCTAAGAGACGGCGTTGCGGCAAATGGCAAAAGAGCTCCTTCTCTTCTACGGCTGAGTAAGACAGTCCACGGCAAACACACCACACCTTCTTTAGCCTCCGTCAGTCCGTGGGCACGCAGGCTCTCCTGTAATTTGGCTGTTGTGGATCAAGACGCCCTAAAATTAGTATTTTTGTATCTGACAGGGATGGAGCTAGAGAGGGTTATGCTAAGCGAAATAAGTATTTGTCAGAGAAAGACAAATACTGTATGATTTGACTCGTAGGTGGAATTTAAGAAACAAATGGCGGGTCGGAAAAAAAGGGGCAAACCCAGAAACAGACTCTTAACGATAGAGAACAAACTGCTGGGGGAATGGGTGAGACAGGCGGTGGGGATTAAGGCGTGCGCGTGCTGGGATCAGCGCCAGGTGGAAGCAAGTGCCGGCTCGCTCAATTCCACACCTGAAACTAGTGTCGCCCTGTTAACAGGAATCTATATAAACACTTGAAGAGTAAGCCGGCGCGGCCCCTGAGTGGCTCAGTCGGCTAAGCGGCCAACTTTGGCTCAGGTCACAATCTCACCATTCCTAAGCTTAAGCCCCGCGTGTCAGCGCAGAACCCACTTCAGATCCTGTCTTCTTCTCTTCCCCTCGCCCCTGTCCCAGAGCTCACTTGTTCTAGCTCGCTGTCTGTCTCAAAAAAAAAAAAAAAAAAGGCATCTCCAGGGCCCAAAGGCTAACTCCAGCTGTCACGGTTGGGGAAGGAAAAGGGGACACCCAGAGGGAGGGACTCCGGGGAAGGAAGAGGGGACAGCCAGAGGGAGGGACTCCGGGGAAGGAAGAGGGGAGACACCCAGAGGGAGGGACTCCGGGGAAGGAAAGGGGAGACACCCAGAGGGAGGGACTCCGGGGAAGGAAAGGGGAGACACCCAGAGGGAGGGACTCCGGGGAAGGAAAGGGGAGACACCCAGAGGGAGGGACTCCGGGGAAGGAAAGGGGGGACAGCCAGGGGGAGGGACTCCGGGGAAGGAAGAGGGGACAGCCAGGGGGAGGGACTCCAGGAGGAGTCACCCCCTGGCTGCTTTGATGGCTGCCCTCAGCTTGTAGGTGGGGCTGGAGAGAGCAAGGCTGGGAAAGGACAGGATCCTGCCACCACAAATCCCCACAAATGGGTAGGGGCTAAAGAAGTAGAACCTTGCAGACGGAACAGTATGGATTAATCTGCTTCAGGGAACTGGGATTTCTTTATAAATATTGTTGCTGTTTGCTCTATTTTAAAGGCAGTATAATCAGTCTCAATTTAAAGACGGCATGCAACGTCTAACACAAATACTAGAACAGCTCTCCAAAAATAGAGACCTCCACCACCTATGCCCAAATCTACGGCAAGGCCGCACGAGGGTGTGGAGGCCAGGTCCCCCTGTGTGAAGGGACAGCCACTTCGCTGAAGCTTAGCAGCGGGGGACTCGCTCTTGAATCTAGGCCCCCATCCCCCTCCAGGGCATTTTCGCCAAGAAGCTCAGAGAGCGGAATTTGTCAAACTGCTTTACCGGGCCGCTGCATCAGAAACCCCCGTTTCAGCAGGAGATTCTAGCTCCCCGGCCCCAGACCTACCGAATCGGACTCCGGGGTGTAGAGCCCCAGGTTTGCACTCTGAATAAGTTCCCGCTGAAGTGTCAGAGTAGCTGCATCAGCCACACCACAGACACCCCCTGTACAGCCCACAGTATGCCCCCTACGGCGCCAGGACAGAGGACAGGCAGTGTTGGCCGAGGGGAGGGGCAGATCCTCACCACTGTGGGTTCCCTTCTGTCCTGGGATGGTAACCGTTAGCGTCACTAACTCACTCCTGGCCCGGTGGGAGGCAGCGGCCTGGGGGCCTGGCTAAGCGGGTCTGCTCCGAAGAACCCCCACAGGGCTAGGAGAGCTTTAAGTCTTTAGGATCAGTCCTGGCTTCTAAATCCTGGCATCTCTTGGTGAAGCCTTCGGCACTGAGAAGCTAGAGCTGGAGTGCTGAATTAAGAACATGCAGCTGGGAGCACCCCGGGGCTTCAGTTGATTAAGCATCAGACCTCAGCTCAGGTCATGGTCTCCCCGTTCGTCGTAGGTTCGTTTGTGGTTTCCAGCCCCGCGTCGGGCTCTGTGCTGACAGCTCGGAGCCTGGAGCCTGCTTCAGATTCTGTGTCTCCCTCTCTCTCTGCCCCTCCCCTGCTCGCTCGCGCGTACGCGCTCACTCTCTCTCGCTCGCTCTCAAACAATAAGTAAACATTAACAAATTTTTTTAAGAAGAAAAAATATGCAGCTGGGTGAAGAGGCACCGGCCACCCACATGGGGGCAGCAGGGAGCTCCCTTAGGTTGCGAGCTCCGACCTTGGGGAAGTGAAACCCGCGGTGGGGTGGGGGGTCGTTTTGATTGAAGACGTAGTTTCAATACACCCACGCAAAGGAAGTGGAGTCACAAGATTTGTTACAGATCTCTAAAGCTGGGGGCAGGGGTCGTGCAATGAGCCAGAGGATGGGCTTCTCCAACCCAGGGGAGGGCGGCAGGAGGCAGAAGCAGGAGACGCAAGCACCTGTTACAGAGCAGCCCCTTTCCTGCACCAGGCGCATGCTGACTTAGGGTACATCTGGAGCTGATGTTTTGCGTGTGGTATAAGATACTGGCCAAAATTCATTTTTTCCATATGGATATCTAGTTGAGTCAGCATCCTTTACTGAAAAGGTCCTGATTTCTCCAATGCACTCTGTCAACCTTTGTCCTAGATCAGATGCCCGCACCTGCAGGGACTCTTTCTGAATGCTCTGGTTCCACTCATCCATTCATTTACCTTCGTGCCGATACCATGATGTCTGATTACTGTGGCTTTATGATAAATCTTGCTATGTGGTCATGGAAGTTCTCCAACTCTTTTCCTTCCTTTTTTTCCCGTTATTACAGTTAGCTATTTTTGGCCCTTTACATTTCCATATAAATTTAAAAATCACCTACTCAACTTTCACAAAAATACTTGCTAAGATTCCCTTTAAGACTGCCCTAAATCTACAGCTAAATATAGAGGGAACCAACCAGCATCTTTACAATACGGTTAACATTGTGACATTTACGTTTCTTCCAGTGTTCACTGCATAGGGGTCTCCCACATCTTTTGTTAGATATATTTGTAGGCAACTGGTGTTTTTTGATGTTGTTGTAAATGGTAGTGTCTGAAATATTCATTTTCTAAATGTTTGCTGACCATAGATGCAAATACCCATAACGTCTCAATCTCTAAATTTCTACAATGATTGTACCTGCACCTTGCTCATTTTTTTCACTCCCACTATGCCCTAGCACACTGTTTTAGGTAATGCTTTAGAAAGAAGAAAGATCCTCAATACATATTTGCTTAAATGTACTGGGGGAGAGGACGGGGGAAATGGATTAAGGTTAATATTTGAATGCTGCATCTAATTCCAGAGCTTTGGAAGATCAAGTAATTCAACTACCTAGAGATCCCAATACAACTTATTAAGTTTCATTTTTTAAAGTTTATTTATTTTTGAGAGGGGCAGACAGAGCGAGGGAGGGAGAGAAAACCAAGCAGGCTCTGTGCCTCGGCACAGAGCCCAACACAGGGCTCAAACCCACGAGCTGGGAGATCATGACCGGAGCCAAAACCAAGAGTCCGGCGCCCAACCAACAGAGCCACCCAGGTGCCTCAAGTTTAATAACTTTCTGATTTGGGGTGTAATAGTCATTTAAGAAAGGCTGAACACTTCAACAACAAAAAAAGGATATCAATCTTGCCACTGGCTTGAGAGGAGCACTACTGAAGTGTAGGCTCTCTGGAAGGGCCTTTTCCTTTGCCGTGGACATTTACACGCTGTAGAGCTTTTCCATGCCCATCTCCCCCCACACACAGACTTTGGGCGATAAAAGCATTTTTGTTGCTGACCACTGTTGCCGCAGCTGTAATGGCTACATCGTATGCCGCCTGGGGCACAAGGAGGTACTCATGCTGGACATTCGGGTTCCTCACTGTTCAGGAGATCAACAGTGCCACCGTGGCCGTGTGGGGGTGCAAGGCTGTGCCCCTAAGTTTCCAAGGGCACAATGGGCAGATTTCCCTCCGACAGTGATTACTGGTTCCAGGAAAACATTTTCTCTCAAGCTCTGCGTGTGCACATTCTCATCGTCATCAAAACAGCTGCAGCCTACTTGTGCTAAGCCCTCTGACTGCTTCAGATGTAGCCACTCATTAAACCCTGACAGCGAGCCTGCAGGCTTGATGCTCTGGGGAGCTGACGCTCAGGGGACCCAGGCGGCCTGACTCCAGATCCCTTGCTTAGAACCATTATAGTATGGAAAATGCAAACAATGCAGGAAACACTATTATTAGCCAAGCATTTACATGAAGTTATGAGTGCCCAGCATGCGAGGAAACCGAGCAGATAAACAACAAACCAAAAAGGAATGAAAATACGTATCAAGATGTGAAAGTCAGTCCTCATGACTGACTCTTCCTCTGTTTAGAAAACAGCCAACATCGTGCCAGCGCAGGCTCCGTAGAGCGCAGGATCTCAGATCAGACCCTGCCCACGAGCAAACTCTACCCGGAGACAAGGCGAAGGGTCCGAAACGCCTGGGAGTGGGGAATGACAGCCTAGTGCCAGCGTGCGGCCGGCACACCGGACGCTCGTCACCAAGGACGACGGGCTGTAAACAAATTCTGTCCCCACAGACCCTGCTCTCTCAAGAGCCACTTCTTTCACAGGCTACACCATTGTGGGTAGTAACAACGAAGCCCACTTCAGAGACAAAGTTCATCCAACTTTTAGGGCTTGTATCATCATAGGCCTCTTAGGATGCTCCTACTGGAAGGTCCTGAAACTGACTCATGAGCTGAAGTGTGAGAAAGGGTAAGCTGAGAGGCAGAGGCCTAGGGAGCCGAGAAGGCCAATCCCCAAAAGGCACGCCCCCAAATAACAATGTCTGGGAGGGGGTGGCGAGGCCAGAGGGACGCAGAGCCCTTGTCTATTTGGTCTGCTCAGCACCAGGGCGGAGAATGCCGCTCAGAGCATCCACTCTGCGCCTTGAAAACCACCCCCGGGACAAGGCCCAGCTCCCCATGGGGTGCAACCACTCCAGAGGACTGGGGAAACGTGTGACGGACGGTGCTTCTCCCGATGAGTCACCCCAGAAAGATGTCAGACTGGGCCAGCTGGTGAGACTGGGTCAGAGGCTCGGGGAGCTGGGGGCCCCACGAGGGTGCAGGCGCGGCTCAAAGCCGCGGCTCCAGCGTGGGCACTGGCACCAAACTGGGCGGGGCAGCCGGTGTGGAGGAAAGCCCGGCCAGAACTTGCCTCTTCCGGTCATCCTGCGACACGTACTCCTCACTCGCCTGTTGTGTGCCAGGCCCATGCCGGCATCTGACAATTCCCAGGTGGACAAGCCACCCCCGTCCCTGTCCTTACGAAGCTTACGTTCAAATGGAGCGGGACAAATACTTGATCAAGCAGGAGCATTTCTGATGGCAAAAGAATATGCCTGAGGGACGCTGGGCAGCCTCCTGGGCAGCTAACTCGCAGCCAGGAAAAAGCCGGAAAAGCCCAGAGCATCTAGCAGCTGGTCTAGCTCTGCCGATGGGAAGACTGGGCATGACCATGTGCTCACTGAGGGGGACAGTGGGAACGAGAACGAGTGACATTAGCGATGACAGGAGAGCTTCTCACCGGCTGAAGTCACCAGGGAAGAACTGGTACTTCAACGATGCGGTTGGGCATCTGCATGGGCAGGAGGGGAGGGGGGCTCCAGAGGAGAGCAAAGATGAGGACGGTGGGCGTGCGAGGTGTGTGGAACGGGGAGCGAGACCGGAGGCCCGTCAAGGTGAAGCAGCGCAAGAAACACGCCTGGGTCAGCGCAGGCTGCCACCCTCACGCCTCAGAAGGCGGCAGCAGTCCCGGGGGTGCCCGCCTCCTGCTGGGCCCTCCCCCACCCCACTCCCCAACTTCGGTTGGACCACAGCACGCTGGATCTGCCCACTGTTCGGAGCCTGATGTCCGAATTCCTCCATGTAACATAAGGATAGGTCTCTGTGACATGTCCTGCGTCATCAGTCTGCTCGGGGATCCTGCACTTCCCCATGCCCCACGTGCACTCCGTTCCCGAACCACCGGAGCCTCTCTCTCGTCCAGGCTTCTCACACACGGTTTGATCTGCATAAAGCATCGTCCCTCCCACCGCACCCCTACCGCCCGGCACAACCCTCCTTCTTTAGACCTCCATTTAGGTGGGTGTCTGCCAGGTGCCTGGGTGGCTTCGTCGGTGGAGGCTCTGACTTTTTTTTTTTCTGAGAGAGAGAGAGACAGTGCAAGCAGGGGAAGGTCAGAGAGAGAGAGGGAGACACAGAATCTGAAGCAGGCTCCAGGCTCTGAGCTAGCTGTCAGCACAGAGCTCAACACAGGGCTTGAACCCACGAACTATGAGATCATGACCTGAGCTGAAGCCAGACGCTCAACCGACTGAGCCACCCAGGCGCCCCGAGGCTCTGACTCTTGATCTTGGCACAGGTCATGACCTTGCAGTTTGTGCGGTGGAGCCCCCTGTGGTCTCTGCAGACAGCTCGGAGTCTGCTTGGGATTCTTTCTCTGTCCCTCTCCTGCTTGTGTGCTCGCTCGCTCTCGTAAATAAATATTGGAAAAAATAAAAATTAAAAGTTAAGAAAAAAGTTTTAATTGGGTGTCTGCATCCTAAGGAGACTCCTGACTCCCCAGCCTGCATTACAGGGCCCTCATCCCTAACTCAATGGATGGGAACAGAGTCTGGAGCACTTTGACGGCAGGGAAGAACTTGGACTAACATATGGGCGCTTGGACTCATTTAAAGTGATATGGTGAATAGGCTATCCTAAAACAAATTAATCTGGCAACACCGTACCCTTAAAAAATAATCAGTGCAATCTTAGGCAAAAGGTGACCACACCAGGAAGAGGTGAATATTGGCTAGGGTATATTCCTCTTCTGTTTGGGTGACAACCCCTGATTTTCCCACAGGGGGACCACCGTCTCTCATTCTCTTTCACTAGCTTGGGGGGAGCTGATACCACCCCAGCTCCAGTCAAGGGTCAAGCAGAGTAACCCATGCCCCTGGTCACAGTGACTCGGTCAGGGACGGGCATGAGACCCCAGGCTGGTCCAACTACACCCCTTCTGGACTCCTGCTGGCAATAGAAAAAACGCTCCCTCTTTCCCCACGGATTGCTAGACTGCCGTCAGGAGAGCCTGGTACCCACACACAAGAAACGCAAAGACCAGAACTGGGAAGAGAGATTCTGACAGCTTTGTGTGGACACGCGGACTCAGCCACGCTGAGGCTGGGAGCCAATCCATTCCATTTGGGGCACAAGGCGACCCTAGCCAGGTTTCTGTCATTTGCCACCAAGATGGTGACCCCCACGCAAAGGTGATCAGGGCGCAGGCAATGGAACGACACACCACCACCGCAGCTCTGCCACAACAGCGCGTGGCCTGGCGGTTCCTGCGACAGGCGCTGCGGGAGCAGCCACGCAAGTGCGTCGGCAAAGACTGTGCTCGCGGGTGGGCATTCGTCGGCCAGCGTCACAGCCGTGCCACGAGTCTGGGCGGCAAACCCCCCGTGGCATATAGCACATCACCTCTTCCTATCTCAGACGGCCTAAACGAAATCACTAACTCCGTTCGGTAGACAAAGACTGCAGGCGCACAGTTTTCCATTATTTAGCAAAGTAAAGCCCTAACAGGGGACTCGTTCGTTCCCAGGGTGAAAGCGGAGGACGCTGGGAAGAATGATGTGGTTCAAAAGCGATTCCAGCTCTCTCTCTACTAGCTACCCAATTTTTCTTTACATTTCAAACCGTTCTTAAAAATAAAGTCTAGTTTCAAAAGGGGGAGAGTTCCTAGGTGCTCTGGGTGTCAAAAAAAAAAAAAAAAAGTTTAGGGGTTTTTCAATCCAAAACTTTTATTTATTTTAATCTTCTCCACCCATACTGTCCTAGGTCAGGCCACGAGAATGTTAGGAATTGTCACTTGTCACTGGCAGGGTGACCAATGTGTATCAGTTGCCCAGGACTTTCCCAGTTTTAGTACTGAAAGTCCCACGTCCTGGGAAACCCCTCGGGATGGTTGGTCACCCTTCGTGTCAGATGAAGCGCAAGCCCGTCCCACCTCCAGCCTGATTTCCTACAACCACCAGTGCCACCTTGGTACTCCTCAAACCCAGGGTCCCCCTCCCATGCCCCGCGGCCCCCCAAGATGGCTCCTGCTTGTCCTTGAGGACTCTGCTCTGGTGATGCCTCCCCCAGAAGGCTTCCAAGGGCTCCGAGAGACCCTGGACCTACAGAGATCCCAGCACGGGATGGGCTGTCTCCCCCATCGGCCTGTGAACTAACCTCAGCGAATGAGCTGTTTAGTACCTAAGGCCCTGGACGTTTACCATCAGAGCCAAGTGGAGAACATCACGAGGGCTGGGGTGAGGCTAGCTGCTGGCGCCCCTCTTTCTCCAGTCATTCTGGGATCTTCCAAGCCCCACACCAACACGCAAATCTCCCGGCTCCTCGGACGGTAATATGGATTAAGCTGATCTGCCCGATCCAGGACAGGCAGCTCGGGTTTCCAAAAGCACCCAGTGGCCTTTTAACCTCAACAATGAACCTGGGCAGTGCCCAGATACTTGAAAGGAACCTGAGAACCTTGACCATCCCCTGGTTGGCTGGAAGGTAAAGAGGGGGCACAGAGCTTCCGCCAAGGTGCGAGTCTTCCCGAACTGACTTAGGAGGAAGTTTCACTCACAAAGACAGTGAGGTGGGTGCAGGCACTAAGGGCCAATCCTGGCGTTGACCCGTTTTAGCTGCTGTCACCTTGGGGCAAGCAAACCTCTTGAACCTTAGTTCAAGGTCCTATCAGCCTCTTTGAAGAGCACTACTTTTTTTTTATGTTTTATTTATTTTTTTGAGAGAGAGAAAGAGACAGCGTGAGCAGGGGAGGGTCAGAGAGAGGGAGACACAGAATCCGAAGACAGGCTACAGGCTCTGAGCTAGCTGTCAGCACAGAGCCCAACGCAGGGCTCGAACCCACGAACTGTGAGATCATGACCTGAGCTGAAGGCAGACGCTTAACCAACTGAGCCACCCAGGGGCCCCCTACCAGCCTCTTTGAACCTTAGTTTCCACTTCTATAAAATGGAAAACAGGAACAGTTCCTACAACTCATAGACTTGTGAGGACTCTGGGGAATCACAGGCAGGAAGTCCTGAGCAAGGCCCTGGCCCAGAAAATGCACTCAATAATTAGTCAGGTACTTGACAAGAGCTAGAGTCAGGTAGAGCTAGGTGAAAGCCTGCAGGTGCCTGGATGCTGGCAGGAAGCCCAGCCTCTTTTAGATATCCATCCGCCCCCTTCTCAGCCATACCCACCCACTCTCTAAATTCCTGAAATCCTTCAGCCTCTCCCTTTTCAGTCCAGCTGCCCTCCCGTTTAAGATTCCTGGCTTCCCTACACACCCCGTCCCGTCTACACCTCTCTCCTCCCTGTCTCTCATCAGCCCCCCCCCCCAAAACCATTCCTTACTACATCCTGATCCCTCCTTCCCCCACCTCTTCGAGACCCACACACATTTACTAAACGTCTGCTCCACACTAGCAAGGACACAGCACCCCCATCCCTGGCCAAGTGAGAAGCCCCATCTAATCTCCCTCCCACCAATCATTTCCCAGGGCCCCTGTCTTCCTTCTGCTTCCCGCCTCCCCCCTCCATCCTTCTTTCCTCCCGTTAGTAATCTTGGGAGCTCCCTATGGAAACCAGTCTGTTTCTTACCACCAAAGGTTTGCCTTCTCCCCACCCCACCCCCCGCAACTGCCACCCCACACACTAGATTTTCCTCCCTGGAGTCATTCCCTCCACAAAAGTCTCTATTTTCCATCACCACCTCCACCACCCCCCTCCAAATTCCGGGTTTCTCTACATGCTCTGCACTGATCCTCAATTCATTTATTTTGTTTTTCATTCTCTCAGCAGGCCAGACACAGCACTAGATGTTAAGAATACAGCTGTGAGCGAAACACCAGTCTGTTACCTCCTGGACGTACCAGTTTAGGAGTAGACAGAAAAGGAGCGCAAACACACAGGATGCATGCAGAGAGTGGAGACGGGCATTGAATGAAATCAAGAGAAAGATCAGATGGACAGGAAACGAAGTGAGGAAGCACTTCAGGTGGGGAGGTTGGGAAGGGTTTCCCCGAGCTGATAAACCAGCCACCTACTGTGTAACTGACACCAGATCAGTCTCTCTGCACACATGACATTATTGAATTCCTGCACAACGTCCCCCATCCCCATCTGGAGATGGGGCACCAGAGGCTCAAGTAGGCGAAGTAATCTGCCCAAGGTCACACAGCCAGTCAGGGGTGGGATCTGGATTTGAATGCGGGTCTGATGCACTCCCGCTTCCCAGGGCCACGTCTGCCACCTGTCCTCCCCCAGAACTCTACTTCTGATACTCCTCTCCTTTAGTCTCCTCCACGGGGGGAAATGTTTTAATTACTGCCATTCACTGAACGCTCCTACCTGCTTCTAGTTTTGTGTGCATTCTCTTATCCTACTCTCAAAACAATAATAAAGAAGCAGGTGCTGATACTATATCCATTTTACAACTACGGAAACTGAGGCCTAAAAATTCACACCCTTAAGATTCAAACCCAGATCTGTTTGACTCCTGGGTCCAGATCTCTGACTCCTAAGCTGTCCTCCCTAAAGAAGTACCACCCCGGTAAGCTCGGTGCCCACCGCTGCCCGGGGCAACAATGAAGGCTGGGTCCACAAACTGAAATCTCGTCCCCTTACTTTACAGACGGGGGTACTGAGACTCTGAGAAGCTAAACCACTTGCCCAAGGTCACACAGCGAGGAGCGACGGTGTCAGGGTTCGAACCCAAGCGCCCTGACTCCAGAGCCCTCGCTCTTAACCACCATACAGTCTTTCCCGGGCGTCTCTCTACGCCTTCCACCTCCCTCTCACACCTCGCAGAGGCCCCGACCTGGGGCCAGGCGCCCCCATTCGCGCGTCCAGCCCCGCGGCCTGCCCCCCTCAGCCCCCAACACACTCACTTGAGGTGGTCCAAGGAGTGGATGTTGCGGGAAGACTTGCCGTGGCCCCCGCCCACCCAGCTCCGCGAGCGGCCAAACATGTCGACGGCCCCGACCCGTCGCCCGCCTCACGGTCTCATGCCCGAGCGCCGGCAGCGGCAGCACAAGCGGAGGAGGCAGCGACGGAGGTGGAGGTGGCAGAGGGACCGCCAACCACCTTCCTCCCCGACCCACAGCTCCGCACTGACATTCAGCCGGAACCGGCCGTTCGACCGCCGCGCTTTACGGCCGCCGCCACGAGGAACGCTGGGAAATGCAGTTCTCCCGCGAGGCCCCCGCCGAGAGGACTCTGCAAACGAACTACAAGGCCCGGCGTGCATCACGCAACTACGGACCTGCGGCCTTGGAGAAGAGGCGGAGCGAGAGGAGGAGGGCCCGCAGTATCGCAAGGTGGGCGGGAACGGGAAACCTGTGCGCTGAGCCTTGAGGAGGGAATCCGTGAAGCTGGGTGACTCAAAGTAACCGCAATGATCACAATTATTAGCTTTTATGATAAGAATAGCTATTGCAGGATATATACTATGTGCCAATGTCCTAAGCGCTATACATATATTGTTGCTTAATTCTAACGAGCAGCCTATGAAGTCGGTCCTGTTATCCCCATGCCCACCCATCCCCGGGGAAACTGAATCACAATTTTCAGGGATTGACTTAGCTAAGGTCATGGTTCAAACCCTAGCACCCTTATTTTATGCCCTAATAACCTATTAATCTGCACAAAACCCTTAATGGCCGTGATTGTTAACAGTTTTTGGTTTTGGTTTTGTTTCTTTCCCCACACGAGCCAAGAAGTTGTATCTAAATTTCTGTCCTGGAGTAGGAGTAACAAGCTTCCCTAGAGGCAAGACTGCTGTGGTCACTATTCATTTCTACACCACACAATTATCTACAATCTACCGGGTCCCATTAACTGTGTTCACACTTGGGCTAAGGGCCAGTGTTCTCCCCACTTCCTAGCACAAAGTTTTGCAAATCATAGGTGCTCAACAAATATTAGCAGAGTGGGGCGCCTGGTGGCTCGATCGTTGAGCATCTGACTCTTAACTACTTCTCAGGTCATGATCTTGAGGGTGAGATCGAGCTTGGGATTTCCTCTCTCCTTTTCCCTCTCTCTTTCTCTGCCCCTCCCCTGCTCATATTTTCTTTTTCTCTCAAAAAATAAAATATTGACAGTGAATGAATGGCTGCCTGAAAGTTTCGCCTTCAGAAGTTGGAGAATTAATAGTTTTCTCTGTAATTCATCTAAAGGGGCAAGAAGACAGCCATGCAGAAAAAAGGACAGGTCTGTTCTCCAAACACATGCAGACCTAGCATCTTCTTGGGCCCTCCCTTTTCTCCGGGCCTAGATTTCCTCATCTGTAGAAAGTGGTAACATACTACATTACCCCATCTAGCAGTGTATGTAAAGCACTCAGTTCAGTGTGGCCTGAGATTTAAAGGTCTGTTGAACCCCTGAAGACATACAGGGGTTGATCACGAGGAGGGGAATCAATGAGTACGAGACTCACTTTCCTACCTACTTCTTGATTGTTTTTAATGTTTAACCACGTGCTGGTTTTTTTTTAATGTTTCTTTATTTTGAGGGGGAGAGCATAAAAAGAGCGAGAGAGGGGCAGAGAACGGGAGACAGTGAATCCCAAGCAGGCTCCGCACTGTCAGCACAAAGTCCGATGCAGGGATCTATCTCACCAACTGTGAGATCATGACCTGAGCTGAAATTAACCTACTGACCCACCCAGGTGCCCCTAACAAGGACTGTTTTTAAACATGGTTTACAAAGTAAAAACAAGAAGCATCCCCACTGCTGCAGGTCTGCCCTGCCTGGGAATCTCTTCATTCAGGTGTCCCTGAACCCTAATATGTAGACCTCCGCGATGCACTGGACCTTCCCGCAGGCAGAATTTGGAGAGCTCTAGGAGGCACTAACTGATCTTCCCCATCACGGAAAACTGCCACTTTAGGAAGTCGGAGATTTTCACTGGTAAATTCACCGCTCCCCTACCCTGCCTCCTTCTGACAAGTAAACTGAGTCCCAAAGAGGCGTGACGCCATACCCAAGTCTAGGGGGTTGTTGCGGAAGCTCGCGGTTTCCTCCGACTTTCGTGGCCTTCAGGATACCTGCCGGTTTGAACAGCGTTCTGTCTCTTTCCGCTCCCGCTATTCCGTGGGGGATTCGCAGAGCTAATTGGATTTGAGACCTGGGCGGAGCCCTGAACCAGGAAAGCAAGTCAGAGGCCAGCACCCAGAGGGGCGGAGCGAAGCGGTACCGCCCCCGGACGCTTCGGGCCAATGAGCGCGGGCGTTGAGCGGGCCAATGAGCGCGGGCAGGGGGCGGCTGGCCAATGAGCGCGGGGCCGCTCCGGAGGCGGTGCTGGGAACGCGACCAGAAGGACTACGCGGCGGCCGCAGCCATGGGAGCTGGGCCTGCGGGGGCGCGGAGGGGGCGCGAGGATCTGCCGGGCGGAGCTGAAGAGGCAGCCGCCGGGACTGGCCCTCGACGCTGAGCCGCGGTTAGGTCCCCGCCTGCGCTGCGACGGCCAGTGAGCGCGAGCGGGGGGCGTCGGAGGAGCCGGGCACCCGCCGGCCGCCTCGGCGGGGGACCTGCCTTGCCACCAGGAGGATCGAGAGGGTCGTGTGGGCACATCTAGGGGTGCGTGGACCCCGCCAGGCACTTCTCAGGGGCCAGGGAGCGTCCGCAGGGGCCGCCGCATACCCGCAGGGGCACCGCCCGGACTCAGCGCCGCCTCGGTCGAGCCCCCGGGACGCCCCTGGATGGCTGTGCTGCTCCCTCGTCGGCCGCCCGGGCGCCGCAGCGGCTGAGATCGCTGGGATCGCCGGGCCGCCGCCGCCCTCGCCGCCCCCTGCATGCCCGGCGCCCGGGTCGCGGCCCACCTGGACGCGCTGGGCCCCCTGGTCCCCTACGTGCCGCCGTCGCTGCTGCCCTCTATGTTCTACGTGGGCCTGTTTTTCGTCAATGTGCTGATCCTATACTACGCCTTCCTCATGGAATACATTGTCCTCAACGTGGGCCTTGTCTTCCTGCCCGAGGACATGGACCAGGCACTCGTGGACCTCGGCGTGCTCTCCGACCCCGGCTCGGGCCTCTATGATGCCGACTCGGAGCTCGATGTCTTCGATGGTTACTTGGAGTAGGCTTGCCTCCCGTCCTCCCCTCCCCCCCAAAGACCTGCACCCTTAGGCCTGGACCGGCTGCCCAAATCATGCCGCCGCTGCTGGTTGGGGACATCGTGTGGCCAGGGATGGGACCCCCAGGACGAGGCCCTCTCTGGCCTCCAAGACCTGTAAGTGCCTTCTCTGCGCCAGATGAGAATGGGTTGGGGCGCCACCTGCGAAGAAGAGGGTGGCATCTCCAGACCGGACACTCACCCTTCCCCCAGGCTTCCGATTTCTCCCTCCACCTCCTGGAGGTCTGTTTAGATGCCAGGAATAGCCAGACCCTGTTAGACCCTTGACTGGGGCTGGAAAGATTTCCCTGGTGAAGGTGACAGTCATTGAGGGAAAGGAGGCTGAGCCTAAGTGGTGCTTGAGTTAGCCATGGTACCTACCGCCCCAGCTTGTGGGAAAGCCTGTGCACCCAGATCCCTTTGAGGCAGATCTGTCAGCTCCTCCCCTCTGCCTCAATCTGGCTTGATGGTGACCTTGGCTTTTTGGGAGTTCCCATAGTCCTGGAAGCATAAAGACTTGCAGTGTCAGAAGAGATGGCAAGCCGGGCACGACCGCCTTTGTCCCGTGGCACCTTAGGGGATTGGGTGGGGACTTGAGAGCAAGGACTCAGGGCTGAGGGCGTACAAGGAGAAACCTGCTTCAGCAAAGTCTGCACTTCCTTTTGGCCTTGGGATTGCTGCTACGTGGGAGTCGGGTTTCAGGGTGCCCCAGCCCGGCAGCTTGCATCTGCAAGGGCCTCCAGTTTTGCGGGTGGCTTTTGCAGACTAGGCAAGCTGGGGCTGGCCTCGCCTGCGGTGTCTGCAAGACCTCAAGCAGGAGTAGGGACCACAGGATCTTTGCACGGAGGTGTTCAAGTCCTGCCCCTGGGCTGCGACCAGGAAGCTGCGTGTCCTGTGCCCTTCCCCCCCCCCCCCTTGTGTGTTGATGTGAAGGAGATGAAGGTCCAGGAAGGAGAAGGGCTTGGCCAAAGTCTCACAGCCAGGAAGAGAGGCAACTGGACAAGGTGAGAGGGAGAGAGAGAGAGAGGCAGGCAAGCTGCTGGGTCTGGTGAGGGTCCGTGGGACATGCAGGCACTTCTGAGGACATCTAGGCAGCAAGAGCTCCTTTTAGAAAACAGATACTAATGCCACTCACCCCAAGCAAGCTGAGTTAACTCCCCCCTCGATTGCCTGTCTTTGCCAAGGTGACCATAGAGGGAGTGTCGGGTGGGGCAGAACCCGCTGGTGGTAGTGCTGAGGGCTGGGAGCTCCCCTGGGGCGGGATTTCTTTAATAAAAGCTTCATTTGAGCTCAGTTCGACTTAAGAACCAAGTGCCTGGCGGAGGGGGCGTTAGCCGCTCTTGCACACCTACCCAGTCTGCCATCCATCCCCCAATCTGTTCTTTGATCGAAGAAACATTTCCTGAGTACATACCGTGCCCTGTGTGTGAACACAGTGAACAAGAGAGACTTAGCCCTGGCCCTCCCGCCACGCAGTGAGAAGACACAAGCAGATTCCTCAACAAGATTATCAGATTTTTTTGAGAGCATTAAGACATGTAGGAAGGACCTCATGTCTGTTGAGTGAAACGTAATAGAGATGGGGGGTGGGGGGGTACGTCAGAGAAGGTCTCTTTGAGGAGATGACACGTTTGAACTGAGCCCTAAATTGGTAGATGGAGCCAGACTGAAGATCTGGGGAAAACCAATCCGGGCACGAGGCAGTGGGGTAAGAGAGTTTGTTTGTGCAGCACCCAGAATGAGGCCACCGTGGCTGGAGAGCAGCCCCAGGAGGGGTCAGTGGAGCAGGTGGGGGCAGACCATCCAGGACCTGGGAGGCCAGGGCCGCGAGCAATGGGAAGCCATCAGAAGGCTTTAAGCGAGAGAGGACTTCGGCAGCCGCGGGCAGAATGGGCTGCGGGTGCAAGTGTGTAAGCAGGGAAGCCAGTTAGGACCGCTGGAGCTGGAGCTGGAGGCGGGAGGGGCTTCGCTGGGGCCAAGGTCAGTGAAGAGGAAGAAACAGACTGAGAACCCCTTCCCCAGGTGGGACTGCGTTCCAAACCTGTCCTCAGTACTGATCATTCACCGTGCCTCGTGCTAGGCCCTTTGCGTTTTCCCTCCTTCAGTCATTCAACAAACTCTAGCCCTGCCTGCTCTTCCCCCAGTACCCCCCACGCTAGGCCTTGGGAGAGCCTGAGATGAATCTGCCGCCAAGCCAAGCGCTTGACTTTGAGACGGCGTACGTTGGTGAAGAATGTCTTATTTTATCTCTTCACCACATCAACAGAAACACTTCCCCTTCCAAGTGAAAACATTGGCATGCTCTGAACCCCAAACTGAAGCCCAAATGCTTCGTCAGGCTCCGCACGCCGCAGAGGCTGTTTGAGCAGAAGCACCAGGAAGCGTGTCGCAGGGACACCCTTGCAAAGCTGTCAGAGTGGTGGGACCCAAGCTGGGAGGCAGGAAGGCCTGGGGCTGGGGGACGTGTTCAAGGCCGAAGAAGTGGGGAAGCCACGCACAGCGTTCCTTCTTCCCCAGTGCCGTGTCCTGAATCCCGAATCCTGGCCCAGGCGACCTTGGCCCTGGCACCAGGGAAGCCCAGACTGGGGTAGGGGAGGGCGGCTAGTGACAGGAAAAGCCTCTGGGGAAGATCTAAAAATGGTCTGACTGCACCTTTTCTGTGGGCCCCTTTGTGTAATCAGAGGAACATCGGTAGTCAGATCTCTCGGCTTCTGGCTTGCTCCCATGCCGCTCCCATGCCGCTCCCATGCCGACACATTCTCGTGTTTCGCATGACAAGGTCACGGAAGCCTTGACTAAGGTGGAGGGCAGGCAGTGGGGGCTGGGGAGGATCTCACGGCATACTCTCTTTCTCGCCTCCCTTGTGTGTCTGTATGAACATAACAGCTCATCAGACATTTATTGAGTACCTATTGAAAGAGGCAGTATTAGAATTGTGTTTAGGAGCAAGAACCTGGTTCAAATCCCAGTCCTAGCTGTGACCTTGGGCATGTCACATATCTCCCTGTGGATCCGTTTTTCTCTTCTAAAAAGGGGAGGGAAATGAAATCGATCTCGTTGTGAGGGTTAAATGAGATATATGTAAAGCTCATAATCCTCCCTGTGTAAAGTAAGTGATAATATTAGTGTTAACCACTGTTAGTATGAACAGACATAATGGAAAGTGTGTCTGCTCAGGCCCTTGCAAATGTATAAGTCTGCACGTGCACTCCTGCATGAATATTTATCTCCTACGATGAACCACGGAGGGCTGCCTTCCTCAGTGCTGCGTGGGTTTGGGCCTGAGCTACTGGGAGAGAATTCCTGCGTTGCCTTCCCTGCCTGGGACCCCCAGGAGACCTTTCCCACTGCCTGTGGTCTCCCAAGGCCACCAGATCTGGGCCCTGTAGAGCCAGGGCTCTGCAGTTTCCCTTGATCATTTATCACTGCCCAGCAGCAGGAAGTGGGGAATTGGGACTCCCTCCTTCCCAGGAGAAAGGCCCCCGCGGCTGGCCTGGGAGCCACGGGAAGTCCCCCCCCCCCCCATCCCAGTGATCCGATGCAGAGGCAGTGCAGCTAGATTGAGTTGTCCCTGCTCCTGGCACAGAGGGAGGGCTGTGGGAGAGAGCCTTTCCGCACCGGAAACACCCTGCAGAATGTTGCTGTCAGTCCATGGGGCCTGGTGGAGCTCACGTACGGACCGCGGGTAACTGGACCCCTCGGTCTACCTGATACGGGGTCTCCTGGCTTCAGTGTCCTGACTGGGTGCCACGGCCGCTCCTTCTGTTCTACCTGCCCAGGTCCCTCTGTGCTAGTCGGCAGCCTGTGCCATGAGCAGAACACCCAGTCTGGCGTGCCACTGCGCTGCTCAGAGAGCCAGGAATTTCTGCAGGGACATGGACAATAGATTCAGGTCATAGGAGATCCCACAGAATGCTGGTGGAGCTCCTGGAGGGAGACGGGGGAGAGGGGTCAGGGCAGATGAGGGAAACCAGGCAGTCTAGGCGAGGGGAGGCAGGCGCACCCCAGGTCAGGCCGACTTGCCACCTTGTCCTACTGCGAGGCTCTAGGAAGGCTCTGGAAGAGCGCTGGCTGTGAGATGCATGGGTGCCCGCTGCCCCTCTGGACTGGACAAGGGTCTAGGCTCTGGAAATTCCCCTAGAACTTCTTTTTTTTTTTTTTTTAATGTTTTATTTATTTTTGATACAGAGAGAGACAGAGCATGAGAGGGGGAGGGGCAGAGAGAGAAGGAGACACAGAACTAGAAGCAGGCTCCAGGCTCTGAGCTAGCTGTCAGCACAGAGCCTGACGCGGGGCTCGAACCCACGAACGTGAGATCTGACCTGAGCCGAAGTCGGAGGCTTAACGACTGAGCCACCCAGGCGCCCCTCCCCCAGAACTTCTGAAAGCTCAGCCTGCTTGTGGGAAATGAAGATCACAGTGAAAGGGACAGGCAGCATCGTCCCCATCTCACAGATAAAGAAGCTGAGGCCCCAAGGGGAGGAGTGAGGGGCCAGGGAAGCAAAGCTGAGCGAGACAACTGAGCCTCCCAAACCCTGTGCTGAGTTTGCAGGAGCCCCGGGCAGGGGGGAGGAGCTCCCCAATCCCGACCTGGCGATAGCGCAAGGCTCTTGCTCCTATTTGCCAAGTTCTTTTTAAAACTAAACCTCACTTTGAAAGAATCTCACAATTATGCAAAAGTTGCAAGAAGAGCGCAAAGAATCCCAGTGCAGCCCCCACCCAAAGTCACCATTTGCATGGATTCACGTGTTGCCGCATGTGCTCCCGAATCTGACACGTCCCGCTCTGTATGAGCATGCGTGTATACATACGTGTAGGCCTTTGCCTGAGCCATTTGAAAACGGATTGCAGACCTAATGCTCCTTTCCCCCTAAGTATTCTGCTGGATACTTTCTTAGCCCAAGGACATTCGGTTCCGTGACCACAATTCCAATTGTCAAAATCCGCCTGTTCAACACCGCCGCGAGCCTGTGGACCCGCCAGTCTCTGACTTTGTTCAGCTCTCCCTGATGGTCCCCATAGTGACCTTTCACGACACAAAGGCAGAGTCGAGGTCCCAGATCCCATCCCAGATCACCCTTTGCCTTAATTGTTGTGGCTCTCATGAGTCTTCCTCGATGCCGACCTGCCGTCCTCCATCCTTATCTTTCACGTTCTGACCTTTTGGAGGAGTACAGGTCCCTCAATTTGGGTTTATCTGATGTTTGTCTTGAGATTAGGTTCAGATGATGCGCTGTTGGCAGGAGCCCTGTGGAGAAGTGAGCCTGTGCCCTTCTGAGTGCATAGTTACCAGGAGACACATGACCTCTGTCCCACTACCGGCAATGTTAACTTTGATCGCTGGGCTAAGGTCATGTCTGCCCGGTCTGTCTCCTGTAAACTTACCGTTTTTCCCTTCCTCACCCGCAGTTCTGATCAAACTAGTTTTAGTACTTCATCTTTCAAAAATCTACTTTTTCATGTGAAATTTTCTTTATGCTTATTTATTTTTGAGAGAGACACACACACACACTGAGCGGGGGAGGGACAGAGAAAGTGGGAGACACAGAATCTGAAACAGGCTCCAGGCTTGGAGCTGTCTGCACAGGGCCCCATGGGGGGCTTGGACCCATGGACCGTGAGATCATGACCTGAGCTGAAGTCAGACGCTCAACCAGCTAGCTGGGTCACCCAGCCGCCCCTGTGTAAATTTATTCTTTAAAAGGATGTTTATGACGCTGAAAACAGAAAACCAACATTACGAGGCATGGATAAAGATGTGAGTGCCAAAGTGATTAACTTCTGCCTGTACCAAAGCCAGCTAAAGGCCTGGGGCCTCTGGCCTGCTCTTTGTTATGGGGGACAAGCCACTGTCCCATAAAATGGGGTAGTCACACCTTAGAGCCTCATGCGAGTTACATGAGAGCGTGAGGGGCATGTGGTTGGCTCTTCATAAATGATGCTGTCAGTGTTGCCGGTGGGTCAGACCCAGAGGGGACTGAGCCCCGGGGAGCCGGGCCTCCTCTTGGGGGCCGATGACCGGGGTGGATGTGTCTGTTTAGGTGGCCTTTGAAGCAGCGCAGGGCGATGATAACTGGCACCCAGGGAGTCCCGTGATGCTGGTGCCTTCGCAGCTGTCGTCCCAAGCCTGGGAGTGGCTGGGAGTGAGCCCGGTCACCCGGAAGGGGAAGGCTTCATTCCTGGGATTCCTTCCTGGCAGGGGCTCCGCTGGGTGGTTAAAAATAGCTGCCTCTCTCACATCTAGCTTCCCCTGAGCTCTCGCCCAGGAAGCGGGCAGGGCAGGGCTCATTAGCTCCATTATACGGGGAGGGAGACTGAGGCTTGGGGACGGGTCATTGACTCACTGCAGATACCCAGCTAGGAGGTGGCCAGTTGGGCCCCCTAGCCTCACTCCCAGGGCCTCCTCGAGTAAGGTCCTCTGTCACTCCTGGGCACTTGCTACTCCTCCCCACCACCGACCAGAGACCTGGCCAAGGCTGTTGCACTAGCCAGGGGTATCTGGCTAGAACTAATGGTTTCATTTGCATCATACTTGTTTTAGCGTTGCCTTCTGTTGATGACCAATGATAGTGTTTTTTATTCATGAGAGTGACATAAAGGTCCCTTTAAAAAAAAAAAGCGCATTGATTTAAAATACTAAATCAATAATACTCTGGGCAGTTCTTAGGACGAGACTCCAGGGCTGGAGCTGGAGACACCTTCTGGGCCCAGAATCTCTACCACACCGACAACTGATGAGTGTCAGCCCCCGGCATGTGGACCAGATCTGGGCTGGAGACACCGGCCCTTGCTTCTCCAGGACGCTGGCTTCCATCGGGGACACAGACCCTGGCAGCCTCTCCTTGCCCAGCTCCTTCTGGCCGTGAACTCTCGGACCAGACAGGGCAGCCGTCCTTCGGCCGCACAGCCAGTGGCTGAGACAGCAGTGGAGACGCCGGGCACGGGGCTCTGGGTGACATCTGTCTGTAGCCGCTTTAACTGGTTGGTTGGTGCGTGGCGAGAGAAGAGTGAGCAGTGGGTTTGCAGCAGGCGAGGTCCTTGGGGAGCGACAAGGGCTACCGTTTTCAGAAGACCCCCGGCACTGAGGAGGAGCCCCGCCTGGTGTGTGTTCTAGCCGGGAAGGGGGGAAGGGCCGCCTCGGGCATTGTCAGCTTTCCACCAGCGGGTTTCATACAATCCTCACAGCAAACAGTCCATGGGGTAGGCACTGCCCTTTTGTTTCAGAAGAAATAGCCCAGAGGGCTTCAGTCATTTGCCTGAGGTCACACAGCTAGGAAGGGGCAGAGCCTGAATTACAGACTGCCCTGGGGAAGACCGTGGGATGGCTGAACTGTAGAAGAGGAATCTTTGGGCCCGTCCAGGGCCTTGCCCCATCAGCATCCTTACGACACAAGGGGTGTCTTTTTCTCACTGAAGCCACAGGCCCAACTACTAGGCAGCTTCTGCACCGTGGTATTGAGCTGACACATTGCTTCTTAAAATGGCTCAAGGGCCAACTGTCGTTCTCAATGACAGAAATGAGTCAGCTGGCCCCTCCTCCTGTCCAGCTCTGGGGAGTAGCACTGAATGAAAGGTTACAGCTTCAGAAGGAAAGGGGGGAAAAAAGCCATTGGCCAGTGAATAGTCTTCTGTACGTTAAAGGTACCAGGAGGTTGGAGAACCCCTTGGCTTGGATTCTGCAGGCCGCAGCGTTCGATGCCTCAGAGGACAGAGATGGATGAGCCTAAGATCAGACCACAGAGGGGAGGTTCAAGTCCTGGCGCTGCCCTTGGCGAGCTGTGTGGCCCTGACCAAATTCCCGAACCCTCTCTGAGCCCCATCTGGAGTTCCAGGTGATGAGCCTGCCTGGCCCCACCTCCTAGCGGAAATGAGCTAGGACAGGAGTTAAAGCACATGGCGCAAGGTAACCCTTGTGCTAACCCCCTAACCCTAACGAAGGACTCTTGAGGGGTTCGCTGTTAGGCCAGACTCGCAAGGTAAGGAACAAGGGGATTGATCTCCATCGCCATGGCACCGATGAGTGCTCCCAGGACGTCCTCCGGAAGACACACAGACCCACGCTGTCCTCAACTTGCTGTGTGACTTAGTGCAGGTCACCGCCCTCTCTGGGCCCTTTGTGGAATGAGCATGACCAACTCTGATTGGGGACTTTAAGACCGTCAACGATTTCTGCTCTTTGGCCTGGACTGTTCTTTGTGTCCTTATTTTTTTTTTTAAAGGAGCTCTTTTTAAAGTGAAGTCATGTTCTGAAAAGATAGGACCTTTATATTCCTCTCAGAAGTGGAAACCCAGCTTCACTGCCCATAAATAGGTGACCCTGCTGATGGCACAGCGAGAACGGAGGGCAGGAGTGAATGCGGCTGCAGCCCTGGGCCTGCCCAGACGGGAGCTCAACGCGCGTGAGAGACAGGGTCCACTTGCATGGGCTTTGTCTCGGTGCCGGTGGGAGTGGCCAGGACCTGGACAGGAGTGAGTCCCCGTTCCGGGGGCTGGTTCTGTGTTCTCTGACATGCTGTCCACACAAGTCTGAAATGGGCTCAAGTAGGATTCCTGGCCTTGGAGAGCTCTGCAGTGAGCCCTGTTCAGGAGCACCCCCACTGACCCCCACAGGGAACCCCAGAGGTTCCTCGGAGGGAGGGGAAGCCATGGACACCTTTCTGGAGGGCTGAGCTCGCCAGCCCCTCCCCATGCCAGGTCCAGTGGGGAGGTCTAGGCCTGTGCTCCCAGCTGGCCTAGATTTGGCCCCTCCCCCACTCCACGAAGGCCTGCCTTCTTGCTCCCTTCCCCCAACCCATGCAAAACCAGGGGGATCAGGAGAGGGGGAGTGGGGTGTAGGACCTGCCATGCTCTCATTGCCAGCCCACCCTCCACCTGCCATGTTCTCCACGCACAGCCTTACCCAGACTCTGGGCTCCATCTGTCCCCTGTGCTCCAGCCTTTGGCCGCCGTTCCTTACCAGACTGTGTCGCAAGGGCGTGAGTGCATTTACGCCAGGTCCCCAGCACCCAGCACCCAGCACCCAGCTCAAGACCTGGCACACCGGCTGTGTGAAATTAGGTAGGGCTGAAAATCTCCAGTGGGTTGCAGCCCTGGAGAAACGAGCATCCCGGACAAGTTACTGGCCGTCTCTGAACCTGTGTCCTCATCTGTGAAATGGAATCATAACAGCCTGTCGCTCGGGAGTTGTTAGGAGGGCAGAATGAAGTGACACGTACCATGGGTTTTCTCGGGCCTGCTCTCCCAGGAGTGGACCCTGGGACAGAGATTCAAGGGCCATCCCAGGAACTACTGGTAGAGAGTGGGTCGGCGCCTCACGAAAGGGTTATGTCACCCCCGCAGCCTGGACTCAGTCCTGCTCAGGGACTCTGGGGGCCAATGTGGGGGCGAGTATGCCTCAGGCATCAGCTTCGGAGTGCAGGAGCTGGGATGGGACCCACCACCTTCCTGGCCATCGCTGGGTGGAAGGCAGCTATGCGGAGGCATTGGCTTGCCTGCACTTGCAGCCGGGATGTCAGGCAGCCCTCCAGCAAAGAGGCAGGTCTTTGTACCCTGGTCAGCCTGCCTCGGAGGGGTGAATGGAGGGAACAGGGCAAGGCACCGGCTGCCTCCAACCTGGGCTCACGGCACTTGGGAAAAGCTCAGGAGGTTGAGGCCACCTGATTGTGATTGTGTGTGTTGTAACAGAACCGCTGTGTGACTTAGGCCCAGGTCCTTTAGCTTCTCTGAGCCTTAGAAAGATGCACGGTTCTCAGTGAAGGCAGTTCTGTCCCCTCTGTGGCCCTTGGGAATGAGACAAGGGTACCTTTTTAGTTGTCACCGTGCCTGGGGGTGCTACCGGCATGTAGTGGTCAGGGACCAGGGACGCTGCCTACCATCCCGCAGGGCCAGGACCAGCCCCCTGCCACCTCGGAGGACTGTGACGCCCCGAAGGCCGGTGAACAGCCATCCGTGTCGCGGGCTTCACATAGGTTTGTCTGATGCGTGCCGACATTTGCAGAAAGCATAGTCTGAGCCGGCAGAGATGAGGCACAGACCCCGGGCGGGAGAGTAAGCAGGGCGTAGAAGATGTCGCAAAGACGCGGCACCCCACCGGACCCAGAAAGCGAAGGCTACTGGAAATGGGGACCAGCCGAGGGGCCTGGCCGTGAGGATGATGCCATGTCCCCAGCCTTCCCGGAGCCTGCGAAGTTTTCCAGGCAGGGCAGGAGGCGCTGCCAAGCCCCGCCCACTACCCCCCTCCCCCAAGCCAGCTCAGCTGCCCTGTGGCTTAAGTGGGTCAGTAGGCCCTGGGTGACCCCTGAGCAGGCTGCCCTTTTCCCTCGGGTCCTGATCCCCCGCCTCCCTCTCAGGATGGACAGTCTCTCCTCTTTAAAGTGAAACTGCGCTGGGTCTCCAGTCCAGGCTCCTTGGAAATCAGGCAAACTTATTTTTAAAAAGTTGTCAGGGGGCGCCTGGTGACTCAGTCGGTGAAGCATCCAAATTTAGCTCAGGTCATGATCTTGCAGTTTGTGGGTTCGAGCCCTATGTTGGGCCCTGTGCTTCAGCTCAGAGCCTGGAGCCTGCTTCCAATTCTGTGTCTCCCTCTCTCTCTGACCCTCCCCCACTCATGCGCTATCTCTTAAAAACAAATAAACATTTTTTAAAAAGCTATTAGTAAAAGTTATAGGAAAACACCCCCCAGACAGCAAGAGGTGGAGGGACGCCTCCCAGGGCCTGGAGGTTGGGTCCAGATGCACCACCAAACGGGTGGAGGGTGGCGGGACCCTGTTTCTCTGCCAGTAATACCCTTTCCCCTTCTTGTTAGGCCTGCTTCCCCCAAGAGCTCCGTGCCAACAGAGAAGTTTCCGTCAGGACCCGGCAGGGTGGGGCAGAGAGATGGAGACTGAGAGCCGAGGCCCAGGAGGCCTGTGCCCCTCCCCCGCCCGCCTCGCACACACAACCTTGCCTTGGCTTCTGCCCTTTCGCAGCGGCGATGGATGTTTACAGGAGCCCAGCCAGAGTCTGCCTCCCCGCTCTTCACCCCTGCACCTGCTGCTGCACACTCCGTCTCCCGCGAGGATGCTTCACACCGCGGACACGCTGCGGAAGCCGCTCACAGCTCCCGGTCAAGGCCAGCGGAGCCCACAGCCTGGCCAGGTCTAGCCCCGAGGCTGGTCTTAGATGCAGCGACTATTTCGGGGACTAAGTCAGAGGAGAAAGAGGCCAAGGAACGTGGCAGGGGCTGAGGCTCGGGTCTGACTTAACTTGTCTCAAGTTGCTCATTCTGCAAAATGGTGCCAGGACTGATACATTGGGGCGGGGGGAGCGCCTCTCCGCTCTGTTGGCCAGAAATATTTTTGAAAATGGGAGTCATAGGAAGACTTGATGTCGATAAGCCTGTAAAAGCAATACTTAGGAGGCTGACCTCTTTCAATTAAAAAATGTATGCAACTAACTCCAGTCTGCGGGGGCCTTTGCCTGTTTTTCTTTGAGATTCGGGAAAGGAGCCCTTATGCAGGACCCTGTGCTTGACTCAGGGGCACAGGAGTCCAGGCTTCCCCCGACTCGGGACCCAACAGGCCAAGCTGGGCTGGTGTGGGAGTCCAGGCCGAGAGGCCAGGGCCCGCCTGCGGGGTGTGGTGGCCAGGCTCCCAGAGACGCACCCACCCCACACCGGGAGACCTCTGTCCCCACGCCCCACCCCCTCCGAACTCCAGGGGTAGGCAGCTACAGCGCCCCCTGTCCTCCCTGTGCTTCTGAGAAAGGGCGCCAGGGAAGGTGAACGGACATATTTGGGAGGCTCAAGGAGAGAAGTGAGCGTGCAAAGGGAGGTGCCTGTGTTGGGACAGAGGCCTGAGGAGGGTGCTGAGGATTTATTTAGAAGATGCAGTAAAGCGTGGACTCATGCCATCAACCTACGGCATGACTCCAGACAGACACCCGGTTTTTCTGGGTGTCGTTTGTCCTGTGCCCACGCCTGTGGACACCCGGCTTCCCCACGGACACGAGGAAGGCAAGTTTGCATCCTGACTCCCTTCTCTACAGGGGCATGGCCTCAGGCCTTCACCTCTGTGAAATGGGGACAGTAATTTACATACCTCCTGAGATGACTTGGTGCTAATCACTGAGGTGCCGCACTGGGCTGTCACAGCTCTGCATCAGGACTCACAGCTTGGCAAGCAGAGCCCACACTGGTTTGCAGCCCCCACGTGACCCCTTGTCCAGGTGCCTTTGTGCAGTGCACAGGCCACCCAACCACACCAGACAGACCTACCCAGGGAGTTTTTTTAATTGACTAAAATACAATACTTCCCAGAGCAGGAAACTTGAACCCTGTATTGAGTGCACCACTATGTCCTTAGCACCTGTTTGTGCTAAGAAAGCAAAGAAAGCAAAGTGGTGAGGATCATTCATTCCACCAACGTTTATTGAGCACTTACTATGTTCAGGCACCTTGCTGGGAACAGAAGACAGAGCAGTAAACAGACCGGTGATCTGCCTTACTGGAGCTCGTATTCCGGAACAACAGCAGACAACCCAACACATATCCGCGAAAACTAGAGACCACTTTGGAGATGGAAGTGAGGGGTGTCTATTTAATAGGGTGACCTGGTCGACCTTTCCTGGGGAGCCGCTGTCCTTTAAACTGAGTCCTACAGGACCAGAGGTTGTCCCCTATGAAGGGCTGGGAGGAACATTCCAGGCCTAGGCAGGAACAAAACACACATTCCTACATAATAGGGACAGCTAACAAGGATCGAGCTGTATGCCAACTCTTGTGGTCACCCTATTACCCACTGGATCTCTGCATCACCCCATGAAGAAGATACCATAATTATGCCCATTTTTCATATGATGAGACTGAGGCACAGAGAAGTAATCTGCGCACGTGGTGAGCTGGGCACTGAGCCCAAGCAGTTGAGCCCTGGGGTCCGTGCTGCTGGCCCTAGACCATGGTCCCTCTGAGCAGGAAAGATTTCACATAGTACTGGAGCAAAGTGTTGGTCCTCATATTTATTGAACACTTACTATACCCCTGTCAGGGTGATAAGCACTTGGCGTGTGTGAGCTCATGTAATAAACGGCAGTTATCAGTCCAGAGTCCGAACAATGACTAGTGACAGCCTCTGACGGGAGTTGTGAAATCTCTGAACAGACCGAAAGCAGAGGGTAGGATGGAGCCCTCCTGGTCCTGCTGACGGCTGCCAGCAAGAGCCCTGCCCTGGGGCGGCGGGGGGCTCAGGGCTCACCCCCGTGGCTGCACAGACAGGCCCACAATCCACAAATGCCGGGACCCCCTGAGGACTGATCCCAAAGCTATTTAAAACCCAACCCTGGGGGCACCTGGGTGGCTCAGCCACTTGAGCACCTCACTTCTCAGGCCATCATCTCCAGGTCCATGAGTTCAAGCCCCTGCATGGGGCTTCCTGCTGTCTGTGCACAGTGTGCTTCGCATGGGATCCTTTGTCCCCTTCTCGCTCTGTCCCTCCCCCACTCACACCCTCTCTCTCAAAACTAAATTAATAAAAACCCAAACCTGAGTCACAATGCCCTGTGTCCTTTGCAGCTGGGTCGGGAAGAAAAGGCATCCACCTCTTTGCAAGTACTGAATCCCTCTGACCCTCCTGACTCTTGCCCCCCACCCCCAACTCTGGGAAACGGAGAGTTGGGCCCCAGGCATCAGGCTGGGGGAACTGGAGCCTAGCAGACAGGCTCCCACTGCCACCAGGAGAAAGCAGACTTATCCTGAATCGGGACTTGTGACCAAGCGGGTCACGCTCCCGCAAAAAAGCAACAAGAGCCTAGCTGGCAGCGCTCTGTGTAGACGGCAAGGCTTCCAGTCCCTTCCAGGCCCACCGAGGCCGAAGCAGGAGTGCAGGCTAGCTGAGGAAGGGCTCTCGGCAAAGGGCAGAGCCAAACATCATCCCCTCTGAAGGCTGACGGCGCTCCAATACTTATCCCCAAATAATGAAATGCAACAGAAAGATCTTTTCCAAAGGGGACTTAGAGCCAAGGTGGATTCTGCTGGGGGGGGGGGGGGGGGGGGGGGGGGGGGGGGGGGGGGGGGGGGGGGGGGGGCGGGGAGGGGCGGCGGAGGGGGGAGCGGGCGGAGGGGCGGAGCTGGGTTATCAAAAGAACGCCTCCCTCTGTGGTCTTGGTCCCCTGTCCCTGTCTCTGCCTCCCTCTTCCATTTTGGGTGATGGCCCTTCAACCCAGCCACCGTGCTGGGAGGCGGCCCAAAGCACCCCGCATGGAGGGGTCCTCCTCTGTCAGTTCCTGAGAGGAACCCAGGCCCCCCGCCCCCTAGCCAGCACAGAGTGCCTGGGCCTTCAAATGATGCCAGCCCCCAGCCTTCAAGCTGCCAAAGCTGGCACTGGGCTGGGCACCACACCCCCCCAGCCCAGCCCACGGGACAGGCCTGTGAGCACAGTAATCGTGTGTGCGGTTTTCACCCACTGCATTTTGGGGTCGTTTGTGATGCATTCAGACGACCAAATGGCAGGCACCCCAAAAATGGCCATCACCATAGAAACTCAAGCTATGGGCACACCTGTGAGATGAAACGAGCCCTTTATAGTGTAGTGAAAAAATGACCCAAGAAATAAGGGCCAAGAGGCAGCCCACCCCCCTCCCCACGATTAGTGCACAGTCAGCTCTTTCTGGCTCAAGTCCAGTGCGTCTGGCCAGGCCGAGCTTGGGCCCCGACAAAGTTAGTGCAAAACAGTGAGTCCTGCAGACAGAAAGCAGCCGCCACAGCACCCCGGCCTGTCGCAGGGAATTCAGCAGGTGGGGCCGGCCACTGGTACCACCGAGCGCCAGGCCTGCCCGGGTAGGAAAGCAGCGCAGAGAAGTGACTTCTCCCCAGGCTGGCGGGCACCCGGGGAGGCAGAGATGTGGCCGCCTCCATCCCTCACTCCGGCCTGGCCACGGCTGCCGGGAGCGTCCTGCAGGGCACGCCTCAGGGCTCCTGGGTGGACAGTGGCCACTACATGTCACACCCCAGTCCGTTGGGGCCGGCATCAACCTGGGCCCCAAGAGAGCCTGGCGCCGGGCCTGGGTCCGTCCGCAGAGCAGGCACTGGGCCTTCGGATGCCTGGGTGGGGACCGGCCCTGAGCCAGCAGGGCTGGGCGCCACGATGCTGAAGCTCACAGGCAATGGCCCAAGAAGAACTGTGTCCACAGACAAGCAGTTCAAAGTCCCACGTGGTCAGCGTCCTCCGAGAACATGCTGGGAGAGACCAGGAGAAGGGGGGGGTCAGAAAGCTTTAAGGAGGGGGCAGCCAGACCCTGCATGGGGTGCTGTCAAGATCACGAGGGCATCTGGGAGGCTCAGTCGGTTCAGTGCCTGACTTCGGCTCAGGTCATGAGCTCACAGTTCGTGAGTTTGAGCCCCGCATCAGGGTCTGTGCTGGCAGCTCAGAGACTAGAGCCTGCTTCAGATTCTGTTCCTCCCCCACTCACATCCTGTCTCTCTTTCTCCCTCAAAAATAAACCATTAAAAAATAATTTTTTTTAAGCCTGGGATATCACAGGTTGGGGCAGCACAGAAGTGAGGGGACAGTCATTTGTTCAGAAACTTGTAGAGAAAATACCTATGAAGACACTGCAAAACCGCAGGCTGAAGCCGCCGGGGTGGCTTGGGGACTCCATTAAACTGTTGCCAAAGCTCAGGGCTGTAGGCCGTGGATGGGCGCCCTGCGCCCTGCGCCCTGTGCCCCACCCCTGCCTCCCCTCGGCCACAGGGAGGACACTCAGAGCCCAAGTCCCCAAAGCCTTTAAAGACACCTCCAGCAATCACAGGGGGCGGCCCCAGGTGGCATGCGGTCCAGCTCCCCCATGCCACCCCTGCCCACTTTCTACAGATCCTGACACTGACCCCCGCAACCCCCTGCAGCCCCCCCGCAGCCCGGCTCTCCCCGCCCAAGCGCACCTCAGTCGCCTTGTCCCGGGCATCACGGGGGTCACTTGAGGCTGATCCGGAGGTCCTGCTGCTGCAGGTGTTCATGGATGCCGAACGGGATAGTGGGGGTCCACATCCTGCGGTGGGCATGGCAGGCAGGGGCCGGGTGAGAGCAGAGACGGGGGCCTGGAGTCCCCAGTGCAAGCCGCCCCCAGTTCCCTCCCACCACCCAGCCTGGAACCTCAGAGACTGCCCGCCTGGCAGAACCAGACCAGCAAGGGGGTGTGGGGACAGCACATGCCCAGGAGCCCCGAGACCCCTTTCTTTAGACCTAGTTCTGCTACTGACGTCTGGTGTGACCCTGAAAAGTTAGTTAGCCTCTCTGTGCCTCATTCTCCTCATCTGTAAAATGGGTCTTTCGGATCCATTCTAGAAGATAGTGATTATGTAGCAGAAGTGCCTTGGAAGAGCATAAAGTACTGATACTAGACATCGGATATCATCGGTGATAAAACATAACATAAGTTTGAACCAAACTGCCATGTTTTCTAGGTCCAAAATAATAGAATACGAGTGACTTCAAAGCGTTCACCCTAATGCATTGAGCATTTTCAGGTGCCAGGCACTGTTCGAAGGCCTTTATACACCTAGATTAATTTAACCCTCAAAAATATGCTTGGGGGTAAATATTGTTATCACTCCCATTTTACAGACAAAGAAACTGAGGCCAGCCCCCACCTTGGTGAGGGCCGCAGTGGGATCTGAGCACAGGGCTCACAGGAGGGCTGTTGGCCCTCTGCCTGTCCAGGGCTGATACTTACTCCAGCTTCTTTATGTGAGGGCACCTTCTCAGGCTGGCAGCCAGCTGCTGGGCCCCGGCGGCCGTGAACTTGTTATACTGGACACTGGGGAGAGAAAGCCAGCCTAGGGCCTGGAGTCGGGGCCACCCAGCCGTGCTCCCGACGACCAGACCCCAGCCCTGCCCTTCCTGGTGCCAGCAGGGAAGCCCACAGCCCCGCCCCCCACTGCCCGGGCTGCCACACTCACTCCAGCACCCGGAGAGACACCATGTCTGGAAGCGCGTGTGCCAGGCTCTCGGCTCCCGTGTCGCAGATACAGTTATTGTACAGGCTGCCAGAAACAGAGGGCCGGGCCGGGGGTGCCGGGAGGTCAGAGCCCATGGGGACCCCCAGCCGGATTCCTGCCCCATTTTACAGAGGGGCAAACTGAGGCCCGGAGAGCGGAGGCTGCTCCTTTGGGGCCACACAGTGGAAGTAGCTTCCTGCCTGAGACGCCCCAAGGTCCGATCCCAGCTTTGGGGCTTGCTGCCTGTGTGACCTTCGGCAAATGACTTAACTCCTCTGTGACTCAATTTGCTCCTCATTAAATAGGCATGAGTAATTGGGGGCAGAATGAGTGAGTTACTGATGGTACAATACCCAGAACAGGACGGGCGTGTGGAATGCACTCAGTACCAGCTGTGGTTATGGCTGCGTCTGGGGCCGGGGGCACTGAGGGTCCAGTGAGCCACCATGGATGGTGTGACGGGCCTGGGGATCGTAGGGGAGAGGAAAACGCAGAACCACTGGCCCAGCTTGGGGTTCCGGGGCGTACCCCAGCTGATAAACAACATGGCGGGTGTCGCTGGTGACAACAGAAGCTGCACGCTCACCAACAATCATCCTTTTAACGAGCCGGGTCTGCCCTGATTCTCATTTCAAGGCCATGACTTTGCCACAACTTGGCCTCGAGGCCAGACCACAGAGCTGCACATAAAAGCGGCAGGTCTACACTGCAGCAAAGTGGATTCAGGCTAAGCTCCAGCATCCCCTGATGTCACCAGGGGGAGGAAACAGGCGGAGGCTTTGCAGTTTCTTCCTGGGGTGGGTCTTAGGACCCAGGAGGCTCCCCGTCTGCCCACAGACAGGGGATCCTTCCCATATTTCACGAATGCCAAGATGTGCAGGGTCATATCTGAATATCAGTGAGATCAGAATGTGTCTGATAATCAGTGTTTAATTAGCAGTGTTTTGTCCTTTTAATGGTGTCTTACATTGGATGGTATCTTAGATTGCATTAAGTATGAGGTATTATAAAGTGGCGGTCAGATCAGAGATTGTCCCTAAATGCCCCACCAAAAGCTCCCTCCTGACCTCCGAGGGCCTCCCTGCATAGTCTGGCCTCCCTACCTCTCCCGCCTCATCGCTTCCCCTCTGTCGCTCATTCCCTGTAGCCAGCCACAGTGGCCCTTCTGGCAAAAACTCAAACTCTTTCCCACCTCAAGGCCTTTGCATCTTCTGTTCCCTCCTCCTGGAATGCTTGTCCCTGAGCGCTTCCCACAGAAAGGGAAAGGTCTCCTGACCTCCTGGGTCAAATTCAGTACTCACATTTGTTTCCTTCCCAGCATGAGTCACCATTTTAAAATATTTTATTTGTACATATGCTGACTTGTTGATTATACATGAAGCCTGAAGGCAGGAACCATATCTGTTTTGTTCATAACCGTATCTCTAGTTCCTAGCACAAGTTCTGACTCGTGGTTGATGATAGAGGCAATTAGATGCCCTGCACAACTCTAGGAAGGGCCAATCCCATAGACTACAAGTTGCGCAATACACAACCCATACAGCTGCACGTGGTGACCCTGGCTGGAAGGATAAAGAATGGATGTGTCCATAACTAGATGAACCAGATCCCATCTCCCCTGGGAACATGGCTCTGGCTGTCTTAGGCGGGTGGTGAGGGCTGAGGAAGGAGCAGGCAGCTCCTCCCAGCCCGGTGAGAGAGGAGAGAGAGATGGCAAGCCTGAGCTGAATGACTGGGGTTCTGATCCAAGCCCAGCCCCCCCTCCCCAGTCTGTCCCCTGGACCATTTGGCAGCCAAACGGGAAGTGATCAAAAGCAAGAGGTGCAATGCCAAGGCCCACCAGAAGGTGGCAGTGCAAGCACTGTGTGCGCGACCAGAGCCAGCCCAGGCTGCCTTCTAGAACCCGGCACCCCTGGAGCCCAGCAGAGGCTCAGCCCTGCCAGCCCCCCCCCACCCCCGGGGAAAGAGGACAAATATTTATTGTGCACCATAGCCAGGCACTGGGCCAGGCGCTTCCGGTAGTGCATTGGGATGGACCCATTTTCCAAATGAGCAAGCGGTCTCCGCCTGAGTAAGCAACCTGTCCCGTTGGCCAGGTGCTCTTTCCCCCAGAACCCGCGATCCTGTCATTGGGGGCGGCGGCGTGGCCCAGCTGCAGGGAGCTGTGTTCACACTGGACTGTCGGGCAACCCCCCACCATCTAGCTGTACTGTCCCCAGCCCCGGGGTTGGGCTCTTGGCCCTCCCCCAACCCGCCAGCTCAGCGCCTGACCCATGGCAGGGGCCCCCACTCACCTCAGCCTCAGGAGGGAGGCAGCCAGCGAGGGCAGGGCCTCGGCGAGCTTGCAGGCGCCCAGGTCGGTGATGTTGTTCTGGGACAAGCTGTGGGGACAGGCAGGGCTCAGGACCACGCTAGCAGGCCCCTTCCCGTGGATGCCCACGCACCCCGGGGCAGATCCGGGGTCTCGTGCTTCCTCACAGGGTCGCCAGGGGCAGCAAGCACGTGGCCATCTACCTCGAGAACCGTCATGGGGGACAGGCTGCCAACGGCGCTGTGGGTAATGGGCGCTCTTAATAAAGGGATACAGTCCATCCTGTGGCTGAGTGGGAGGCCAGGTGAGGCTCCAATGAGAGAGAGATCACGCTCCCCCCACACCTGCTCGAGGGTTTGAGACCAGCCTCCTATCCCCTTGGGCCCACAGCTCCACCCCGTACGTCAGTAAATGTTCATATAGTTTACTGGCTGGTCTGCTCTGCTCAGTACTGTATGCTTGTGTCGACATCGGTGCAGGTACATAATAGATGCTCAATATTTAAGTGGGGGGAAAGGACAGAAAGGTAGGACAGGGAGGGAGGGAAGGAGATTGGGGGCGGGGATGGGGGAGGGGGATCTAGTTTCCCATAGCGTTACCTAGAATCCTATAAATGACTCAGGACGTCTCCGTCCTGGTGTCTCGGGTACTCCTAGCTGGAGTGTGGATCGACTTTGAGGACAGTTTCAGCGAACGACCCCGTAGATTCTGTATCGTATCCATCCACTTCCCAAAACCCAGCATAGTTTTGGGGTTTTTTTAATTAATATTTATGGGGTGCCTGGGTGGCTCAGTCAGTTAAGCATTTGACTTTGGCTCAGGTCATGATCTCACGGTTGGTGAGTTCGAGCCTCCCATCAGGCTCTCCGCCGTTAGCGTGAAGCCTGCTTCCGATCCTCTGTCCCCGCACCTCGCTGCCCCTCCCCCACTAGCCCCCCTCAAACAAATACCCATTTAAAAATTAAAATAAAGATCTATTTTGGTAATGTTTTGGTGACAAATCCTAGTCCGTTTTTCCTCTCTCAGCCTCCCCCCCCCCCCGTCATTTTCCCTCACTACACGTGAATCAGGTTCATTACTGTGCACTTCATAATTATGGATTTGTCTGCTCACTTGTTTACTAGGAGATCCCTGAGGTCAAGGGCTTTGGGAAGAGGGGTCTCCGGGACCTCCAACGGGGCCTGCACATAGTAGGCGCTCCTGTGACATTTGCTGATTAAATCAGCACCCTGTGCAAGCACACGCAGGATGGCGTCACAGAGCGAGTGCGTGACTGGATGGCTGGGTGGAGAGAAAGAGCCAAAGCCAGAGGCAGCAGGAGGGGCGGACGCGGCACTCACTTGAGGGTCTCCAGGGCCTTCAGCCGCGGGAAGGTGGCCGACAGCAGCGCCACGCCCTCATCCCCGATCTTGTTCTCGCTCAGCGAGTCCAGGCTGCAGGTGGCATCAGACGGAGGGGCCGTCAGCCGGTGGTCAGCTGACCCGCAGCCCCCTCCCACCCCACCCCTGCCTTGGACACGCCACAGGCAGACTTCTGAGAGCAGGTCTTCCTGCAGGGGGGCGGGGGGCGGCGCCAGCTGGCCATCCAGGGGACGAGGTTCTGACTCTCCAGGAAAGTAAATCATTTCTCCCCCGCCCTGGAAGCCCCCAGAGCTTTCCAGCCTCCTTAACCTCTTGGGATCACCACTGTGCCTCCCCGCTCCCGCCTCCCCACGGGGATGCTGGGAACAGCCCGTGAGACCGAGGATGGACAGGAGTTTCAAAAGATTCCACTTTTTCTATTACTGGGGGTTCGCATCGGTCCTCGCTTCCCCGCCGTGGGGGCTTCTGACCATTCGGAGGCCATACTGAGGAGGCAGCAGGGGAGAGGGAGGGAGGGCCGGACAGAGAAAGCCCTTCCCTGCACACCTTCCTCAGGGCCAGGCTTTGGGGTTGCTGACACCAGAGGCCGCAGGGAAGGTGCCGGGTTCATACTCACTCCAGATGCTGCAGCGAGGAGAAGGCCTCGAGGATCCTCACCAGTTTGGGGAAAGCCTGGGGGCCCGCGACGGGGCCCAGCCTGGGAGGCAACGAGCAGAGGTGAGAGCCTGAAGCAGCCACAGCTCCTTCATCCAGTGCCGGGATGGGGTGGAAAGTGCACTTCCCTTCCTGCCTCTCCAGGGCCTTCCATCCCCGACACCCACCCGGGGCACCCAATCCCTTTCGTTCCAAAGCCCCCCTCCGCCAAGAGGCCAGCTGGGCTCCTGGTCTGGGGAGGTAGTTCCCACATTCTGGCCTGATGACCCACCAGTCTTGAAAAACCACGGCTTACTTATTTGTCATTACATTTTACTAACAAATAAAGCCATTTGTTGAGCACTTATTATGTGCCAGGCATGCGCTGGGTGGTTCACTCAGATTAGATTTCATTTCACCCGCACGAGGACTCTAAGCTAAGGGTGCTTCTTGACCCATTTTACAGGTGGGGAAACCGAGGTACAGAAAGATTATCTAATCCCCACAAGGTCTCCCAGCTTGGCTCAGCATCCACACCCAACCTCCAGGGAATGAGAAAAATAAAGACACCAGAGGGCTGTTTTGTTCTGCTCTTAAAATACTGTTAAGCATCCTCAATGTGAAGAATGCTCTTTGATTCCAAAATGCCCTAAAGTGTTCATTTCTTTTTTTTTAATTTTTTAAATGTTTGTTTATTTTTGAGAGACAGAGCACAAGTGGGGGAGAGGCAGAGTGTGAGCAGGGAAGAGACAGAGAGAGGAGACACAGAATCTGAAGCAGGCTCCAGACTCTGAGCTGTCAGCACAGAGCCCAACGCGGGCGGGGCTTGAACCCACGAACTGTGAGATGGTGACCTGAGCTGAAGTCAGATCTTATCCAACTGAGCCACCCAGGCGCCCCTAAAATGTTCATTCCTAGAGAAAACATCTGCTTGTTTGAATGAACACACTTGATAAGGTTGAAACTACAGTAACTGCATGCAGTCACTCAACTGACCCTGAAATATTCTCCGTCTTTGAAATCTCAAAGCCTGGGAACCGCTAGCCTCAATAAAAGGAGGAGAGAGTGTCCAAATTATGATTTGAACTCCGGGGGATGCCCCTCGGCTCCCATGGGGCCTTGTGGACCAATCCCTTCACCTCCGTCTCCGTCTCCTCAGATTCGGCCCCCACCTCAGGGACTCGTTGGGAGGATCAGAGAATTCACGCACCAAATATCGTGAGAGCATGAACAAAACAGACAAAACTCCTGGCCCTCGTGGAGATAGTCCAGGGGGGCAAGAAAGAAATTGATAAATTACCTGGTGCAGAGACAATAAGTAATTGAGAGAAAAGCATGGTAGTGAGGGGTGTGTGTGTGAAATTGTACTTTGAAACACGGGAGTGAAAAGGCCCTGCTTGGTGGAAACGAGAAGGAAGTGAGAAAGTCAGGGCGTGGGGCGTGCAGATACTGGAGAAGAGCATTGTGGGCAGAAGACACAGGCAGTGCAAAGGCCCAGGGGCCGAACGGCGCCTAGAGAGGTCAGAAGCCAGCAAGGAGACCACGGGGCTGGCGCAGAGTGCAGTGAGCGGGGAAGGCAGCCCAGGAAACTGACGGGCGGAGATGTAAATGGCCGAGTTCGGGAAGGGCCGTGGCCGGCGGGGCCTGCGTGCTCCCTGGCACTGTGGCTGCCGCTCACACGCCCAAAATAGCCCTTTCCTTTCTTCCTTCCTTCCCCAGAACTTTCTCGTGGCTTCTGGCCTCCAGGTGGCCAGTCTCCTGGTTCTGGGCCGTTCCACTCCACGACTCTTGTTCCCCCTGAACGCAGTTTCGACCTTGAACTAGGGGCTTTTTACGCTGAAAATACTTCAAAGCCAGAAAGGGCCCTTGGTGATTGTTTTCATACATTTCCTCTTTTCAGCAACACTGCCGTCTCTGCTCAAATCTGGCACCTCATCTCTGTTCAAAACAAGAAACGCTTGGCTTTTTCTGGGGTGCGGGGGAGCAGAGACCAGGAGGGGCAGGCCGCTTGTGGGTGACCGGCTGGGGGCCTTGGGCAAGTCGCTTAACCTCGCTAGGCCTCGGTTTCCTCATCTGTAAAATGGGGAAGACAATGACTACCTCCCGGGTCACGTACAACACGCGTTGAGGACACCGTAAGTGTTTAATAGTTTCTTCCTAATCGTTTGAGGTGATTTTAGATCCCTAACAAGGAGCTGACACGAATTTAGCTTCTGCTTCTGTTGGATCAAGAGCCAGCGTGACCTGACTTTTGTAACTCTAGGACTCAGTGTTTTCATCTGTACAGTGGGCACTTAGTGACAACACATGCCTTCTGCATGGCCTCCCCGCCTGGCTCGTTCCTACTCCGTCCCCAAGCTTCAACCTTTCAGTCACCTTCTCTGCAAAGTCTCCTTTGACCTCCCCCCAAGCCCGTACCCCAAGCCCCTGAGCCATGGCCACGGATCACAGCGGGTCATGATCGTCTATTTAACTAGACTGCAGCCTCATTGAGAACAGTGGCTGAGGTCAGTCGAGTAGGTCTGTCCAGTGAATGGACGGGAAGGAGCGTGTTCACCAGTAAATGGGCCTCATCGCTTCACGCCCGAGAAGCAGCAGCCCCGCCCTGACCGGCCAGGCCCCAGATGCCGGATGCCCGTGTGCAGAGGCGCGAGACCAGAGGATGAGAATGATCTGGGGGACCCGCCCCGAGACGATTCACTCTCTGACTTACGCGAACTCCAGCTTCTTTAGATCCCGGACCGCGGGGAGTTCTCTGGCCGTATCTTCTGAACAACTTCTTGTCCTGGAGAGAGCGGGCGGGCAATGGTAACAAGGAGCAGTCTCCTCGCCTGTCACTGAGCCCCTATGCATCTCAAGATGCCTGCCTCGGTGTCCCCAAGTTCCCCAGAAGGTCTGCCTTCCTTGGGACTACTGTTGTCCTCTGTTAGAAACACCTCAGAGGGGGCACCCGGGTGGCTGAGTCGGTTCAGCGTTTGACTTCTGCTCAGGTCATGATCTCACAGTTTGTAAGTTCAAGTCCCGCATCGGGCTCTCTGCTGTTAGCACAGAGCCTGCTGCAGATCCTCTGTCTCCTTCTCTCTCTGCCTCTCTCTCTCTCTCTCAAAATAAAAATAAAAATAAAAATAAAACCCAGGGAGGCATTACTGCAGGTTTCATGGAAAAGAGCCTACACCCAACCCAGACAGCACGTAGTAGGTGCTCAAATAATGGATGGTGACAGAATGAGAAAATGTTGTTCTGTCATCGAGTTTCCTCTGCCCCTGGACTGTAGCGCTCTGCCATCCATAAAATGGGAACGACCCGGGCTCTGGGTGCCTCGAAAGGTGGCCATCGATAACACTTCTGCTGGCAGACGCAGCAGGCATCCCTGTGACTCTGAGCAGGGAGTCTGTTGCTGGATTTGGCTGAGAATGAATGGGGTTCATGATAGTGAGTTTTGGATGCCACACAAAGTGATCAGTCCTGGAGGCTCTGGGTGGGGGGGGGGGTTGCTGCCTGGTGGAGGGCTTGGGATGTCGGGGTGGGGACACTGCCTGGTGGAGAGCACGGGATGTCCCAAAGGAGAGGAGGAGTGCTAATGGGCAACTTAATACTGGGTGCAGTCGGTCCTCAACCTGCATTTCCAAATCGCCTCTCAGGGCCCCGCCTCCTCCTCACCTCTGGATCTGTACGAGGTTGCCCAGATCTTCCACATCCTTCAGGGACTTGGCCTTGAAAGGCTCGATGGTGAACTTCTCCTCCACCTCCCGGAGCAGCTTGGCCTCCCCACGCTGCTGTAGCGACTCCCATAGCCCCACCATGTCACTCAGCGCAGCCCTGTGGAGGAAAGGCCTCAGACCCAGGCACAAGGACTGGGCTAGACCATAACGGAGGGGCAGCTGCATGAAGAGACCTCCTACCTATTCAGATACTTTCTGTCCTCTCAGTTTCATCCCTACTTCCTCCAGGAAGCCCCCCATGAGCACTCCAGCTCTTACTGATTTCGCCCTTTTCTCAACCCTCTCAGTGGTTTTGTTTCCCTTTTTGCTTTGGCTACCAGGAAGCTCAGTGCTAAAATCTTGGTTGAACCACTACAATGGCTTAGGACCTTATAGCTTGGGTAACATATGTTTAGGCGGAAAGTGGGAGAGATTCTCTGCAGATTAGGCTGAAGTGATCAAACACATCACTGAAGGATTTAAATGAGCCAAGTTAAGGAATCGAAGTGTGATCAGATGTGAGTTCTGGGAGGCAGGGAGGTCCAGGGCTGGCTGTGGCCTTAATCCAACCATGACAAAATAGTGGCTTGATTAGGGGATAGAGAGAAGAAAACGAATTTGAGCCCAGACCGGTCATGGATTCTAAATGTGGCCCGGTGCCTGGCACATGACGGCCTTCAAATATTGGTGGAAGAAGCTACTCTTCACGTGCTGTGTGACCTCAGGGGAGCTGCTATCTCTCTCTGAGCCTTGACTTCCTCATCTTAAAAACAGAAGGAATCCCTTTGCTCCCGCCTGGCTATTGCGCATGCGAAATGGGACCCCACAGCGCTGGGCACAGTTCCAAGACCATCAGCGGAAGCCTCCTCACCCGTCGCCTGCCCTCACCTGAAACGGGTGACGCAGCGGAGTCCGACCAGGCTCCCCAGTCCAGAGGGGTCAATGCCAGTGCTGCAGAGATCCAGGGAGAAGTCTCGGCCGGCCGCCTCCAAGGCGCTGCCCAGCACATAGGTGTTGGGGGTCGTGAGCCGGGTGCCCAGGAAGGAGAGGTGGGCAGGGAGCCCCTGCACCACGTGCTGCCAGAGCCCAGCGTCCGAAGCCTCGTGGGCGCAGTGCAGCAGCTCCAGCAGCCGCCCAGCCTGCAGCGCCCCTGGCTGCAGCCGCCTCAGGTACCTGGCAAGCACCTTCTGCTTCCTGTCCGCCAGGGTGGCCGCGGCCGGCCCCGCCAGGGCCCCGAGGCAGTCACTGTGCGGCTGGAACAGCAGCCCGGTCAGGAAGCGCGGCACGCCCTCCAGCCAGTTGTCATAGGGCCTCTTCTTCCTCGGGGTCAGTGCCAAGTACTGCAGCAGCTCCTTGTCCTTGATGTCACTGCTCAGGGCCAGCCACACGGCCCCCAGGAAGCACTGCAGCAGGAAGCTGGAGAAGGCCAGCTCCATGTCCGAGCCCCCCAGGCTGGGCTGAAGCAGGCCTTTGGCCACAGCCCAGGCCCTCACCTCCGCCGAGGGGAGCTGGCTGTCCGGCAGGGTGGCCCGGTGTCTGCGGCCCTGCTCCCAGGCCAGCCTGGCCAGTCCTGCCAGGGCTCCCGGGGGGCCGTCGCGGGCCGCAGGGCCCAGCAGGCCCACATAGAGTCCTGTGAGCGTGGAGGGCAGCTCCGCCTCGTCGCCCTGCTCCAAAAGGGCCTCGGACAGCTGGCACACGGCCTGGCACAGAGCGGGGCTGTGGCTGTGGCTGAGGAGGAAAGGCTGCCGCCGGAGGAGTTCCAGGGCTGGCTCTCGGCGCTCGGGGGCCCCTGCGACCTCCAAGTAGCGCGTCAGGTAGGCCTCTGCCTGCTGGGTCGAGAAGCCGGTCACCTCGAAGAGAGCGTCAGCCTTGCTGAGGCTCTGGGCCAGGCGGCCCCGGGGCCGGGCCGTGAGCAGCAGGGTGCAGCCTCGCAGCAGCTTCCGCTGGAGGAGGCCCGCCAGCAGCCCCCGGACCGAGCGGGGCCCCGTGGACACGGGTCCACACGCGCCGTGCAGGAGGCCGTCTTGGCCTTCGAGGCCCTCGAAGCCATCGAGGATGAGCAGAACCCGGTCAGGCCTCCTCACGATGTAGCTGAAGACCTCCTCATCCACCGGCAGCGGCCACGGGCCCGGGGAGAACAGCAGGTCCTGCAGGCGGTACGTGTCCCCGGCGCGGTCCAGACAGCGGCAGGGGACGTCGAAGACGAAGTCATACTGGGGCAGCTGGCCGCGGGCCCAGGCCCGGCTCACTCCCCGGGCCCAGCGACTCTTCCCCTGTCCTGCTTTCCCCAGCACAGCGATCACCTGCGTCTCCCGCGGCCGCCGCCGGTCCCCGGCCGCCAGCAGCACCTCAGCCAGGCCCCCGAGGGCCGGCTGCCGCTCCGCCCAGTCCAGGATGGCCAGCTCCCTCTCCTGGCTCTTGCTGCTGCTCCTCTCCAGCCGAGCCCTCACCAGCTCCACCTCCACCAGGATGCCTTCCGGACCTGCGGGTTCAGCCTGGTACCTCTCCCGAAGGGAGCTGCAGAACTTCTCTACCCGCTCTGCAAAGGCCCAAGGGGGTGTATGTGTTAAGGGGGGTGCAAGTGGAGCAGCCACCACGAGGACGGCCGAGGGGCCGGCCCGACCATCCCTGGCGTCTTCACCCGCTGCCTGCTTTGTTACTGCTTCATTCAGGCCCCGGGCATTCATTCATCTGCTCATTCATTCACTTCCCCTCCCGTCATTCACGCACTTCTCCTCCCCCTTGTTTATCCACCCACCCCTTCATTTGCTCACTAACTCCCTTCCGCTTTTGCTCACTCACTGTAGGAAGGCCGGGAGCAGGGGGGTGGTGTTAAGGGGGAAGATAGTGGAGGGGCACCTGGGTGGCTCAGTCCATTAAGTGTCTGGCTTCAGCTCAGGTCATGATCTCACAGTTCATGGGTTCGAGCCCCGCGTCGGGCTCTGTGCTGACAGCTAGCTCAGAGCCTGGAGACTGCTTCAGATTCTGTGTCTCCCTCTCTCTCTGACCCTCCCCTGCTCACACTGTCTCTGTCTCTCAAAAATAAATTTTAAAAAAAATTAAAAGAAAAAAGACAGTGGAATCCCGCATCTGGATCAAATCCCAGCTCCACCGATACTGAGTGTGACCTTGAGCCTGTCATAGATCCCACTGCGTCTCCGGGGCCGGCGCCTCGAGTTCCTCACGTGCAAAGTGGGGATGGCATTAGCATTGTTCACGACACGCGTGATCTGAGACACCTACCGTGCTTGAAGGAGCATGTGGGACAGTGTAAGACTCGGGAACTTGGCCATTCTCCCATCCCCCTCCCCACAGCTGGCTCCCACTCATCCGTTACCGCCCTCCCCTCATTCATGCCCTTGGCCTGGAAAGCAAGACGCCGACACCGACACCCCGTGTGGGCTCATGAGGACAGGCCCCTCAATAACCAGGACCCACGTGTCAGTGAGGGGCGGAATCAAAGGAGGAAGCCAACAAAGGGGTTGAGTAAGTGCTGCGGGAATGAGGGAAGCGGGGCCCCCCTCCCACCGCCGGGCACCCCTCCCCCTCACCACTACCACAGAGAGCCAGCCTGCACTTACCAGGCCATTTCGGGAGCTTGCTGGAGAGCTCAGGAGCTGCCGGGGATCGGGTAGGGGACGTCGGCTCCTCTGGAGAAGAAAAGTCAGGGTAAGGGACAGGCCCTGGGACTCGTGCCGTCTTCCGGGCCATGCAGTCCCCAAAGGCAGAGCTGACAGGGGAGGAGTGTCCCCGAGACCAAGGTCATCAGGTGGTGACCTAGGCTTGTGTCCTACTCAGGTCTTTTCTGGCCACAGCTGTGTTGTTAAATTTTTCACCAGTGTTTTAAAAATCACAATAGCTACGGGAAAATGGAGGTTTGCGGATTCTGCGGACCATTCAGATGTGGCCGCGCTGGGTCGGCTTTTCTGCCCAGTGGTAATTAGCTAACGGCCACTTTCCTCCTTGCACGGCCTCTCATGCCCTCCATGCCCTGGAGACCCCCTGCCTTGTTTTATCCATGAATGCAGCCTGCTTGTCTCTGCGGGTAGCTCAGCTCACAGACCTGATTGGGGTGATCCCTTCCCCCCGGGGCCTGAATCCTGCTTCCTGGGACTCTCCCAGGTTCCAGGGTCCTTACCTGTCATATTCGCACGGGAGGTCAGAGCTGGTTCCGGCATTCCGGGAAGGTCCGTTGCAGATGGGGCAAAGGGGCTGGTGGAGCCGGGCCGTTCTGGGGACTTGGGGAGGCTGTGCAAGGCTGGGCCACTGGAAGGAAGCACTTGGCTGGCCTGGGGCATCTCACCTACATCGGGGCCAAGAGAAGTGTCAGAACAACAGGTACCCACCCAGGAATGCGCTCGGGCCATCCCCACCCCCAAGCTGTGTGGCCTGGGAAGTCCGGAGAGGAGACGGGACATTCCGAAAGAAGACAATTTCAGGACAGGACTGAGAAAAGGCCTCTGGGGTTACATCTAGCTCACCAAGACTTGATGTCCCCATCTGTGAAATGGACACAGTCAGCTCATAGGGAACTTAGGGCAAGTGCTCTTTTAGCACTCTTCCTGCTCTGTGGGCAGAGCTCGTTTTCCTAGGTGTCAGGGATGTTCCCTTGTTTGCGGGGCCCCAGCGCATCACAGGACAGGCATACGACCTCTAAAGGATGCTCCTGAAGTGGGTGAAAGTGTCCCCCCGCTTCCTCCTCTCTCCCATCCCCGAGAGCCCCAGCAAGGCGTCCCCTGGACAGTTCAGAGCCCTTCAGTGTGGTAGGTCATCAGGGACCATTTTGCTGATCAGAAATAAGGCAATTCCGAAAAAGCTGTGCAAGGATGTACACCAAACCGTTCACCACACTATCCACCAAGACAGCAAGGGACGGCCGCAGCCACTCTTGTACTCGTCTCTTACTGTTTGCCTTGTTAAGGAGCATGCACTGAGGTTGTGATTTATCATTTAAAATATAATAAAGCTTAATATAAAGAAAAAAGATTGGGATGCCCAGGCGGTTTGGTCAGTTAAGCATCTGACTCTTGGTTTCAGCTCAGGTCATGATCTCACGGTTCCATGAGTTCGAGCCCCACGTTGGGGTCTGTGCTGACAGACGGCCTGCTCGGGATCCTCTCTCTCCTCATGTCTCTGTCCCTCCCCTGCTCGCACTCACTGTGTCCCTCCCCTGCTCGCACTCACTCTCTCTCAAAATAAATAAACATTAAAAAGGAAAAGTAAGGAAAGAAAGAGCCACGCTCAGACTTAGTGGGAGGAAGTGACCCTTGGAAGGCTGTAGGCACTGGGTGAGCTGCTCACCCAGACCACCTTGGGAGCTGGCTGTGCTCTTCTCCTTTGAGTCGTGGGAAACGGGGTCACAGAAGGGTGTCCTGGGGTTGGCCGTGAGAAAATGCCAGGCCCCAGGGAGTGGTCAGGTTCCAGGGAGAGGGGCGTGGGCCAAGCCTCGAGCACTCACCTTGATAGATGACCATACCAGACATCCCTGTCCCAGCCCCTGAGATTTGCCAGAGCCCCTGGGGCAGGGTGGGGACGATCTGGATGTGTCCGGCAGGAAGGCTCAGGCAGCTCAGCAAGGGACTGGAAGGGGGCACTGTGGGAGACAAAGGCAGTGAGGCGGGGGTCCTCCGGAACACCTGTCTCCCTCATTCTGTTTTGTGATTATTCATTTGTTACCATCGGACTCCCTTTCTTAAAGGGCTCCAACGTCCCCCAGAGCGGCCCTTGTGTTTGTCTTGTCCACAGCGGGGTCCCCCGCACCTGGCGGAGTGGCCGGGCACAGAGAGTGTGCTCAGCTCACAGCTGATGAATGCACAGGGCTGGGGGGTGAGCGCCTTATTTGTGGGGAGTCCCTGCTAAGTCTCCCAGGGCTGTGTTTCCGTCCAAGGCACATTCTCCTGCACAAGCTGAGCTGATGAGGACCCCGAGGATGGGACTGGCTGGGATGGAAGCTGGAGACACTGCGGGGGTGGGGTCCTGTCCCTGGTGGCCCCTGCCCTAGCCACTCTTCAGACACCCCCAGAGATGGGGGGAAGCCTACCCCCTCCAAGTCCCCAACGTACCAGGCATCAGGACGCTCTCCTTGTTGAACACGGCAGGTGGTGACGGGCAGGGCGGAGTGGACGAGTCACTCACTGACTCCACCAGGAAAGTGCCAGTCACCATGGGCACGGCGAGGGGGTCAGCTGTGAGGAAGGGGACCGTGTTAGAGACTGGGTGGGATCTGGGGGGAGTCTGGAGGGGCCCTCCTGGGGATGACAGCAGAAGGGGAGATCTCTCTCTAGGCGGATGGGGAAAGCTCCCGTCCTCTTCCCAGCCCTGGGTCAAGCCAGTGTGTCGCCAACTGCTCTGTGCCCGGCACCCCTCACTTCCCAGCCCTCTCCCTGTGGCTGGGTCCCGAAGACTTCCTAAGATAAAGAGCCACAGGCAGGATGGAACCTCCGAACAGAACCACCTGCCACAGCCAGTCACTGAACCCCCTGGGGGACCCGAAGGGGCACCAAGCACACCCCCAAAGAAGGCGGGGACTGCACCCTGCCCCCTTGTCCCCATCAGACTCGGAGCTCCCAGAGCACAAGAACTATTTCCCGATCGCCCTGGGGTCTTCACAGACAGAGCTCCTGTCTCCCCCATCAGATTGGGGGTCTTGGAAAGTAGGAGCTCCATCTCTCCCATCAGACAGGGAGATTTCTGAGGACAGGGACCACTTCTCCATCATTCTGGATTCTTCCTGGGCAGGGTCCCTGTCTCCCTTATCAGAATTAGAACTTTCTGAGGGCAAGGACCAGGCTTCTTCCATTAGATGATGAGCTATTTGCTCATTCGGACCCCACTCCGGGGCTGGTCTCCCCACCTTTGCAATAACAGCTGGCAGGGAGGAGAGGGGAGGTGAAGGGCAGCATCTGGTGGTAGAAGGCGCGAGCCTGAGGGGGAGGCTCACTGGGGCTCTGCGGAGGCCACAGGGCCCTGGGTGACCCAGTGACTCTAGGTGACTCTGTACTCTACAGGACCCTGAAGGGGCAGTGGAGCAAGGCAGAGGGCAGGGTCTCAGCTCTGACTCAGAATTAAGAAGAGGGGTTGTTGGGGGGGAGAAGCTTTGTAGGAGAAGCTGAATCTCCCAGCAGCCCTGAAACGGCAGAGCATGGGCTATGGAATCATGATCGTGGTTTGAATTTCCAACCCTGCCTCTCCCTAGCTGTGTGATCTTGGACAAGTGACTTCACCTCTCTGAGCCTCAGCTTTCAACTGCCAGTTTCTACATGCACCTGAAGAGGCCCCTGCTTTCCTGCCTCAATATATCCCTGGGCACCCCCCCCTCCCCCCAGGCTGCTTACCTAGCTTCCTGTGCTTTGAGTCCACAGGCAGTTCCTCTGGGAAGGCTGCAGAAAGAACATCATGGTCAGCTGCCCCGAGGAAGGTGTGGTCCAAGCCTTGAGGGGCTCATGAACCCCAGCACCCAGATGGCCTTGCCCAAACCCTACCTTTCGTTTAGAGAGAGGGAGAGAGGGAGAGAGAGAGGAGAGAGAGAGAGAGAGAGAGAGAGAGACAGAGAGAGAGAGGAGAATCCCAAGCAGGCTCCATGCTCGGCATGGAACCCAACATGGGGCTCGATCCCATTACCCTGGGATCATGACCTGAGCTGAAATCAAGAGTCAGACGCTCAGTTGACTGAGCTACACATTGAAGCGCCCGGGGAAGTGAGGCACTGGAAGAGGGCGAGCCACAAAGGGGACACAAGAGGAGAGTGAGTTTAGAATTTGGGTCCCTTCCTAGCTGTATTCCTTTGCAATGTGGCCTCTGTGAACCTTTGCTCACTCATCTGTGCAACAGGGGCAGGGATCCCTAGTTTGCAGGTGTGCATTGGAAATCGGCAAGTTAAGCATCAAATGCCAGCATACCAAGGGAGAAAAACCCTATGTGTCCCTCAGCAAGGGGCTGATTAAACAAACCGTTCACCCACCCAGTGAGATTCCCCTCGGCCTTAAAAAAGAACAAGAAAGCTATCTGGCATATGGGGAAGTATAGTGGTGTCTCCAATTATTTTGAAATGTTCCCAGAATAAAATGAATGGATGAGTGGGTGGATACAGGGATGGACAGACGGATAGAGATGTGTGAAGGCAAATAGAGCCAAACATGAACCGTAGAATGTTCGTGGTGCGTCTGTGGCTGTCGGTGATACAATTTTCACCTTTACTGTACGTTGAAAAAGATGACAATAAAATGCTGGGGAAGATATTTTTTTCAGGCAGGGAAACTGAGGAGCTGGGGGGCAGGGGTGGGAGGGAGATTTTTTGTCACTGAATATTCTTTTCTGCACTTTCTGGATTTTTATAGGATTTTTATAGCATGCACCTGCTCTATCTGTTCAAAAATTAAAAAAAATCGGTATGAGTCTGACAGATGGTGTAGAACCTTGGAAGTACACAGCTGTTGTGCCCATTTTACAGATAATTTGCATTCAGTGGACACTTATTGACGGGCTACAGCAGGCCCTGTGTTGGATCCTCGGGTTGCAGTGGTACATAAGGAAGACAAGATCCCTGTCCTCACAGCAGGGAACGAGTCAAAAGGCAATAAATAAAATAAGTCCAGATGGTGGCAAGCGCTAAGGGGCTAGGAGAGACACAAAGTAAAAATAAGTAAGGTAATCTCTGTGGAAGAGTGGTCAAGGAAAGCCTCCGGGAGGAGGCGACAGGTTAGCCAAGACCTAAAGAACCCAAAGGAGGCTGCTATGGGAACTTGGGGAAAGGGCTTTTCAAATAGAACAAAGACCCTGAGGCCAGGAAGGAACAGAAGGAAGCCGGTGCGGCTGGCGTGTACCGGCTCACGGGAAGTTTGAAGAGGTGGGAAGGGCCAGACTATATAAGCCTTGTGTACGTATTTTGTCACCATTGGAGGGTTAGCAGGACAGCAAAATGATCTGATTTGCATTGAGAAGCTCATTTTGACTGCCAGGTAAAGACACTTAAGGAGTCCGAGACTGAGTAGGAGGCTCAGAGAGGCACGAGGGCTTGCTCAGGGCCACCCCAACCATAAACAGCAGACCGAGGATTCAAACCCGGTTCTTGCTGACTCCAGAAAATGTGAAGACACTTCCCTCAAACGCAGGGTGACAACTAAGGATGAAAGAGAAGCCAGAGCCCAAAGGTCCTTTGGCAAATGGCAATCAAAATAGCTTGGGGAAGGGACACTCCTGAAGATGGCCTTTAGCACCTGTCTGCCTCCTCCCCGGGTCCCCAGGAAGGAGCAATGAGGGGAGCGGTGGGTGGAATGCCCAAACCGGGCAGAGAAGACAAGGTTTAACAAGGGCAGCAGCTAGGAGCCACAGAAGGCTCTGGAGCCAAGGCGGGGCTGGGAGTCAGGCCGGCTGAGGGCAGATCAGAGTGGGGCTCACTCACGTCTTTTCTGACTTTTCTTTCCTTCCAGCACCTCCACACCCTCGCCGATCACGTCTTCCAATCCTATATGCTCGACTTTGGGAAAAAACCAAAACACCAACATATCGTCAGTGGATGTCTGCGGTGAGCCTTCATTGCCCTTATATTGGGGCGGGATCTGATCACCCTTCAGAGGGTGACCGTGAGGTCTTACGAGGCTCCCCAAGGAACGAGGAGGAAGGAAACGCAGGCAGAGTCAAGAATCCCCAACTTACTGAAAATGTCTTTGCTCAGACCCTCCAACTGCGAGTCCTGGAACACGTACTGGTCCAGTTCCGCTGCCAAGACAAGGAAGTGGGCCGTCAGTCAGTGAGTTCTCTGAATGCCTCGTGCTGCCAGACCTTGGGGTAGGCACCAAGGCACGGGGACCCTCCAGGTTTGGCACAGGGGGCTCAGTCAGTGTTTGCTGAATAAATGATCACATGAATGAAGGAACACTGAACCTTATCTCATCAAAGGGATGATATGCACCCAGGAAAACTTTACTGTTGCTATAAATTAGTACAATGCAGTATAGTAGCATTGTCATGGGGTTTGAGTTTAATTTTTTTTATTTTAATGGTTTTTGTTTATTTTTGAGAGACAGAGAGAGACAGTGAAAGCAGGGGAGGGTCAGACAGAGAGGGAGATACACAATCTGAAGCAGGCTCCAGGCTCTGAGCTGTCAGCACAGAGCCCAATGTGGGGCTTGAACCCATGAACCATGAGATTATGACCTGAGCCAAAGCCAGATGCTTAACCGACTGAGCCACCCAGGTGCCCCAAGTTTAAATTCAGCTCCACCCCCATTAGCTCTACTAGCTGTGCAAACTTAGACCAACTACTTAACCTCTCTGGGACTCCATTTCCCCATCTGTGTGATGAGAATACATAATGCCTACAACTCAGGGATTAGAGTCTCTACCTCCAAATTAAAGCATGAAGCACAGGCAGCCAGCATACCGTAGGCACTATATAAATGGTAGTTAATGATACAAAGTGGTACGTGACTTGGAGCCAATGGGAAGACAGTTATCATGGCGAGAGGTCAGAAGAAAGACAGTGTATAGTGGCAGGGGTCAATCTGGGAAGGCTCCTGGAGGAAGTGTTCTGGAGCCAAGCCTTGAAAGGTGGGCAGAGTCAGAGCTGTGGAAAGTGAGAGCTTCGGGTGGTGGGGATGGAGTGAGAGAAGGTGTTTGGAGCACTCAGACATGGGTGACTCACGTTGGGGCAAGTTGGGGCTTGATTTCATCAGCAACGGAAAGTCACAAGAGGCTTCTGAGCTGAGGAACAGCATGGTGGTGATGCTGATGGTAGTCGTGGTGGGAAGTACCTAACTTCCTCTTTGCAAAATCCTTCCTTAAACACCTTACACAAAGACTCAGCCAATCCTCAGCCATCCCATGAGGCAGGTGTGATTATTATGCCCATTAAGCACACAGGGAAGCCATCCGCCAGCCATATTCCAAGAAGCCTGAAATAACTGCATGCTCAGGCTGGGCCATGGCCTTCTAGAAGCACAGAGAAAGCCCACAAACTTGAGGAACAGACTTGGGCGAACCTTCTGCTTCCACTTGCTTTGGCCACTTCAACTTCCTGAGTAGATGCTCCCAAGTGAAAAAGCCCCTAAATCCTAAGGCAGGCTCCAATCCTTATCACTGCCTGTTGTGAAGAAATATGACTGCCCTCAGCACCCAACCCTTCTGCTTCCTCAAGTAGGTTCCCAGGAAGGAAAGGAAGTGGGCAGACCTCCCAGTTCTGTAATTTTTGAGACACGCACAGTTAGTACTCCTCTCCATTTTCTTCTTTGCGTGCTACTGGATTAGCGGTGCACTGGGGGAGGCTGGCCACTTCATGCTGAGCACAGACCTCCTCAGGGATGTGGTTCTTGGGCTGTCAGAAAAAGAGCCGCTAAGAACAGTTGTGCAGGCTGTTCACTGTACAAGGGTGCCCAGGAGAGGACAAATGGAGGCTGCATCCTCCAGAAGACGGGGCATCCTTTTCTAATTCAACAAAGACTCTGTATGAGATACTGGTGATTCTGGTAAGGAGGGAGACTTTACCCTACTCCCCTCCAAAACAAAACAAAACAAAACAAAAACGAAAAGCAAAAACAACAGCAAGACCTCTCTCCAAAGACTTCTGCCCTTATCAGAAAGCTCTAGCTCTTTTTAAAGCTGCAAATCAGCCTCTCAGCTGAAGCCTGAGAGAACGTCCCCACCCTAGACACTTTCCTTTTTGTGGTTAAAAATAAAGAATTTGAAGTGAGAAAGACCGAAGTACAAATCTCACACCTGCCATGACTATCTCTCCTGCAGCCTTGGTTACAATGCTTTGCCTCTCTAAATTTCAATTTCCTCATTTGTAAAACAGAGATACCAATAGGATCTACTTCCTTCGTTGTGAGGATTCAGTGCAATAGGACATACAGTGATCAGCAGGTAACAAGTGCCTCCCAAATGATAGATATGACAAATACTAGAGTGGTTTGGCTTTGCAGCTGGGGAGAAAGGGGTGGTGCATGGTATAGACTGTGTGGACAGAAAGAAAGAAGAGCAAGAAATATAAAAAGGTGTAGAGGGGGCGCTTGGGTGGCTCAGTCGGTTAAGCACCTGACTTTTGGTTTCAGCTCAGGTCATAATCTCACAGTTCATGGGCTCGAGCCCTGCAGTGGGCTCTGCACTGGCAGTGCAGAGCCTGCTTGGGATTTCTCTGTCTCTCCTTCTGCCCTTTCCCTGCGCTCACTCACTTGCTCACGCTCTCTCTCTCTCTCAAAATAAATAAATAAGCATTTAAAAAGGTATAGAAATGGAGGCAGAGGATGTAAAGGTGAGATCTGAATCGCCTGATAGTAATTAGTGAAGGGGTTGACTTCCCTTACTATTGTCCATCTCTTTTCTTCCCCGGAGTCTCTGTTTTCCAGCCCTCCCTCTGCATCCCCCTCGCCCTGATTTATGAGGGGCGGGTCTGTTGTGGCTCCTGGTGAATGGCCGAGGTTAACAAAAGAGAAAAAGGGACCTTCCCCTCAACCGGCCTTTATCTGGCTTCAGAACGCTTCCTCACCAATATTGGCATAAGCCTCCCTGGTCTCTTCATCGCCTTCCATGTCACACAACAGTTTGCTGAACTGGTCGCAGTTGATGGTGTCCATGTCGGGTTCTGGAGGGGAAAAGTCCCTTGGATGAAGCCGGAAAGGTCTGGGAAGCGGGCTGGGGGGGACGGAGGAGGGGCGGAGAGGGGCTGGGAGACGTCAGTCCCCTCTGGGAGCGAGCCCGCGGTTTCGGAGCTGTCCGTGGTGCTGACCAAAGCTCAGCAGCCGGAACGTCCCCTGGCGGCTAACTGAGTCCGCTGCAGGCTGAGGGGGCGAGGAAGGACTTGGGGAGGGGCCCCAGGGAGGAAAGCTCACCTGAGCAGAGCTCGCTCTCTTCTCTAGCCGGGTCCATCTGGTCATAGAGGTGGTAGAGCTGCCAGGGGTCGGCATTGCTGTTGAGAAGCTCCAAGTAGCCGCCTTCTAGAGGCCCCAACTCCATGGCGGCACACTGTCCACTGCCTGAAAGGAAGACACGTTCAGTCATCGCATGGAGTGTTGGAAAGATGTGGAGAGTTAACCCACCACAGCACCTAGCTGGGTCACTCAGTGAAGACCAGAGTTTGGGAGGGCCAAAAAATGAGCAAAAATGCTCATTCGTCACCTCTTACATGCTCAGGGCAGTGGAGAGAGGAAGCTATATTTCCTTCCTCCAATGAACTTACAGTATCTCTGGGAAGATGCCCATGATACAGGAAATAGAACTGGGGAGATAAAGATTCAAGATATCTTCCACCTGGGAGCCGGGAGGCTTGGGTTCCACATATGGCGCTGCCATGAATGGTAACAGTTGAGATTTGTAGATCACCGCCCATATACCAGACACACGGGCTAGCACATTTAATTCTCACACTCACAACCATATGAAGTAGGCGCTATTACTGTCCTCATTTTCCATGTGAATAAACCGAGTCCACAATGGGTGAAGTGACTTGCATAAGATGTCCCAGGTCCAAAGGGACCTGGGAATTTGTTCTGGTCAGTCTGATGCAAAGATACGCAATGAGGTGTGATGCTCTACTGCCTTGGGTGACCTTGAGCAAGGCTCGGCTCCTCTCTGTGCCTCAGTTACGTAGCAGGTAAATTGAAAATTTGTAACCTGTTGAAGCACATTCTAAGATTCTTCATTTGGTGAAGGGCGTATCCAATGCCTTATATATTACTTCACTCAATCTTCCAAATATTCTGGACAGGTCCACATAAAAATTTGCATATGAAAGTTTGTAAATGCATTACTCATAATAGCCAAAATATAGAAACAACTCAAATATCTATCAATCAATTAATAAACAAAATGTGATAAATCCATACAATGGAATACCATTCAGCCATAAAAGAATAAAGTACTGATATATGATACAACATGAATGAAGCTTGAAAACATTATACTAAGTGAAAGAAGCCAGACACAAAGGACCAATATATTGTATAGTCCCGTTTATCTGAAATGTACAGAATAAGCAAATAAGTAGACTAGTGATAGACTAGGGTTAGGGGAGAGCTGTGGAGAAAATTGGGGAGCAGCTGATCATGGAGATGGGGTTTCTTTTGGGGGGATGCCAAAAATGTTCTTCAGCTACTGTGGGGATGGTTGCACACTGTGTGAATATACTAAAAAGATCAGTGATTTGTGCATTTTATTTTTTAGATTTTTTTGAGAGAGAGAAAAAGAGCACATGTGAGTGTAGGAGGGAGCAGAGGGAGAGAAAGAGAGAGAATCCCAAGCAGGCTCCATGCACAGTGCTGAGCCTGATGCAGGGCTCGATCTCACAACCATGAGACCTGCTCCAAACTCAAGAGTTTGATGTTTAACTGACTGAGCCACCCAGGCACCCCTGAATTGTGCACTTTAAATGGGTGAATAGCCTGGTATGTGAATTACCTCTTAATATAGCTATGAAAACAAAACAAAACACTGACCCTGGGAGATCAGCATTATTGTCTCTGTTGTTCAGATGAGTCAAGTAGCCTCCCTGGTAGGCACAGCTCTTGCTGGCCAGAGTCACTCTGAAGCGTCATCTGTGTGGCTTCAGGATTCCTAAGCTTTCCCTAGTAGTCCCTGATTCCATGGAGAGTTCCTTGCCTACAGGTGCTGTAAGAAGTACCGTGACACTGAGGAGCTTAAAACAACAGAGCCTCTGTCTCTCTCAGTTCTGGGGGCCAGAAGTCCAAAATCAAGGTGTTGGCTGAGTCACGGCCCCTCCAGAGGCTCTAGGGGAGAGTCCTTCTTTGTCTCTTGAAGTTTCTGGAGACTGTTAGCATTCCCTTACTTTTGACCATGTCACCGAATCATTGTCATCTCTGCCCCAATGGTCCCATCGTCTTCTCTTCATGACTCAAATCTTCTGCCTAACTCTTAAAAGGACACCTGTCCTTGGATTTAGGGCCCACTTAAATCCACCTAAGTCCACCATAGTCCAGGATGATCTTATTTCAAGAGCCGTAACTTAATTATATCAGCAAAGACTCTTCTTCCAAATAAGGTCACATTCGGTTCTGGGGATTTGATGAGGGTATATATTCCGGGGGCCACCATTCAACCTCCTATATGTGAAATGCAGATATGTGCTCAAAGGAATCATAAGCAGTTTTTTGGAAGAGGTGGCAGGAGACTTGGCCTTGAAGGCCAGAGGAGCCTTCTGTGTGCCCCTGCCTGGGCCACGGGAAAGTGGGGTTGCAGAGGGTAGGACCCTGAGAAAACACAGAGCTCACCAACACCTTCCAGCTGCTTCTTTTCATTTGACTCATCAACAACACTCACCGCCTCTAGAGGGTCTCCATGTAGACCGTGGATATCACAGAGAAGGAACTTTCCGGTCCAACATGTGGACCTGACTGGGGCTGCCTGCTGACAATGGGTTGGGTAGAAGCCCAAACATAACCCAACAGGAACCCAAACAGCAGACTTGCCTGAAAGGCCCAGCCAGCCATGACTGGAGGAAGCAGAACCGAAAGATGGGGCCACCTCCCTTTTCTTGTCATGAGGCCAAGCCGGGGGTTGGGCGCGGGGAGAAGAATTCCACCTGTCCCAGCACATTGGGCTGAGAGTCATCCAAGAAATCTACAGTTCTCTCTGGGGAGGTAAGAAAAGAACTCCCTTCCTTAACTCTTGCCTGCTGCCTCCTTCCCCTTTTCAATCTGTGCTGTTTATCAACAGCTTATATAGTAGCAATTCACCCCTTTTTCCAGGCTGTGGTGTCACTTACTTGGTGACAACAGCTCTGGACTGACCCCAGAAATTCCATGAATGAGTTGGGTGACTTTGGTCGTTACCCAAACTGTTTTTTCACAGGGTAATAGGTCTGCCAGGGGCCTTCAAGTTCAACCTCCTTCACTCTACAGAGGAAATGAGACCCTGAGAAGGCAGGCACATGACCTGCCCACGGCGCTACAGCCTGTCTCCGGCCAGGCCTGCCCCTGTTCCTCCCCAGAACAAGACTCTCAGCCCAGTGCTCTTTCCTGACAATCAGAAGGTTCCCATTCCATGAACAACCCCAATCATACCTAGACCTAGGAATAGGGACCAGGTCCTATCAGGGATGGGCGATGGCAGGGAGTACAGTAGGGAGGAGCCTGAAGAAGTGAGCCCAGCCTCACTTATTGAGACGGGCTCAGCTTCAGACTTTGGGTGGCATCACCAAACGCAAACACCAGAGAAATACACTGACAGAAGGTAAAAAGCGAACTTGCATGAGCTCTGGAGTCAAGCGACCTGTCCACTCCTATCTGCCGACTCACCACAACCTGGGCAAGTTGGTTTTATAAGCCTCTTGGAGCCTCAGTTTCCTCATCTGTAAAATGAGAATCATAATTGGTACCCCATAAGGGTCGGGTAAGCTAATTCTCATAAAGCCCTCAGAAAGGTGACTGGCCCTGAGCAAGCGCTTAGTGAACTGTGACTTAGAATGATATTCGTCACATGCATGGTGACCACAGTGTGGGTGACAGCCATCATTATCGTCATCTTTATTACAATCAATTCACCTCTAACCTCTGTGAGGTTGACAAAGGGCCCTTTCCCTTTCATTCCTGCCCAAGCCACAACATTGTGAAGCCAAGCTTTCTGTCCTTTGACATAAGGAGACCTTGCGGCCCCCATAGGAACAAGAAAGCCCCGCAGCCAGCAGTGACACCTTGGAGGTCCGCTCATGTCCCCCATCACTACCACGGAGAAGCTGCCTGGGAGAAAAGTCATCCAAGCTCTGTGTCATTGGCTAAGCCCAGACAAGAAGACATCTACGCTCAGACCCCTTTGATGTACACCCAGCCCCTCCCTTCCTGAGACCCCAAGATAAACCCTGCACGGTATGCATGTTCTCTGGGGTAGACATGGATTTGCAGCTCACAGTGGGCTTCTGCTTCCACCCCTCACCCCTACATCTGAGCTGCCAAAGAGCTCAAGGGAGAAGGCAGAATGAAGTATTGATGCCCATTTGAGAGACAAGGATACTCAAACACTTCGGTGAAATGGCTTGCCCGAGGTCACCTGGTTAGAGAGTTTGAGTTTGGGTCATGGCTGGAAGGTATTAAGTGAGTGACTTAACCTGAGTGTCAGTTTTCCTACTACTAGATCGGGATAATGATGCTTCCCTGGTGGGAACCCTGAAAGGCTAAGAGGGGCTCTTGGAGGCCCACGGACGAAGGAAGCCCCCTGTGTGGGGACGCCGCAGAGCCGGGACTCAGCCCCGAGAGGCTAGTCTCCCAAATCCATAGAGCCTCCCATTCACGCCAAGATCTACTTACATCTTGGCTTGGAATCTTCCAGAATTCCCACAACCATGTTCCCTATGCCTCCAGATGTTTAGGAAGTGCCTCAAAGGCCCCTAGTTGGACTCTTTCCCTGACACGTCACTCGAGAGGGGACTGGGGACAGAGACGGCTCAAATCACAGAGTCCCCTTCGGTCCCCAGGGCAGGTCCTACAGGCCAGGAGTCCCGTGAGGGCAGGAGCCCTGTCTGCAGGCCCTAGCCCTGTCTAGCGCATCTATGCCTGGACTCCAGCGCACTCCTGCCCGAGGTGGGCTCTCTCCCTCCATAAAAGCGCCGCATAACTAGAATTTATAGGTGCCTGCTGAGTGCCCGGCAGCAAATGACATGATGCATAGACTTATTCCATTCAGTCTAGCACACATACGTGGGACCTGTATTCCCATTTCTCAGGAAAAGAGACCGGCTACTCATCTGGGATCTGAACCAACTGCTTGGCTCCAAAGTCACAGCTCCTTCCAGTCACTCTTGGTCCCCAGCTGCCCTGGGGAGGTGTCCTCGCCTGGTGAAACAAGGCGTGGGTGACATGATGATTTCTCCTTTTGAGGAGCTGTCTGGGGCACAGCAGAGAAATGGTCTGTGTCTTTTTGGTAAACGAGCAGTATTTTTAGAAGATCCTCTTTGAACTCACCCCTCCCCCCCACCCCAGGCCACCACCTTCCACATCCAACTTGAGCAAAATTTCCTAATCTTTTTTGCCACCAAAAGTCCCTTTGGGGGTTCATTTCTGTCCCCACTTTGTACTACACCACAGACTTTGAAAGACTGTATGCACCAAAACGGTGTCTGAAATAAATGTCTTTCTCTCTCCCCTGCGGGAAATCAAGTATTACCAAAGCGTTCGATCTCACACTTAAGTAACTTCACATCCACCATATACCGCTCTCCCGTCCGCCAGCATCACCGTCCTTCGCTGCTGGGAGGTTCTTTTGTGTTTGGGGCCGTGCTGCGTACTCTAGGTTTTATCTTATTTCAATTGTCACAGCAACTCTGGGACACTGGTATTGTTATAGTCATTGGACAGGTGATGACAATGAGGCTAGCCTCAGTCTATCAGATGCTTTCTTCCCAGAGAAAGGGGCATGGGGAGTCTGTCCTTGGGGGTCTAAGGCAGCACCGAGACGGGGGCAGGGGCACCTTGGCTAACCCCCATGTCTTCAACACTGCTCTGCACTGTAATAAAAGAACACAAGAAAAAAATGCATCCTTGTGTGTTGACCATACTTCCCCTCCAGAGGAAGGAATGGAAAATCTTTGAACTGTGTGTCTAGTAATGTGGTTTTCCACTCCACCTCTGCCTTTGACCTTGAGTACCCTCTGAGCCTTAGTGGGTGTGGAGACCACTCAGCAGAGGCATTTGGGGATTCTAGATTCCTCATTGCTTGTCAGCCTTTCCTGCATTTGCCCCCAAAGCCCTGCTCACACCACCTTGCTGCCCCAGCTTCAGGACAAACCGCTTCCGGAGGTCAGACGGTGCCGGGAAGTCAGATGCCCGGGGTCCCTTATTTTCCACTACCAGCCCCTGGTCAGCATCTCTGTGGGGCTAAGAGATCAAACAAGTTTCTCTTCTCTTGCACCTTGTAGACCTCCAGATAAACTCAAAGAGACTGGCTGCGCTTTTTTTCCCCTCCAAATCTGTAAAACAATGATTTACTAAGCATCTCCTACCAAAATAAATACATAAATAAATCCAGGGGCCCTAAATAGGTTTAAAACACAGTCTCTACCAAGAAGCTTGCAATATAGACTCAGATAATATGTTAAGAAGGAGATAAAACACGATAATAATGCTAATACGGTGGTTAAGAGTGCGTGCGCTGGCCGGGCGCCTGGGGGGCTCAGTCGGTTAAGCATCTGACTTCGGCTCAGGTCATGATCTCACGGTTCGTGGGTTCGAGCCCCGTGTCGGGCTCCGTGCTGACAGCTCAGAGCCTGGAGCCTGCTTCGGATTCTGTGTCTCCCTCTCCCTCTGAGCCTCCCCTGCTCATGCTCTGTCTCTCTCAAAAATAAATAAAACATTAGGGGGAAAAAAAGTGCATGCTCTAGGTTTAAATTGCAGTCACCCCATGGACCGTGTGACCTCACGTAAGTTACTCAACCTCTCCTGTTGTGACATCTACTGCCCCTGGTTGGCACGGCGTCCAGGTCATTAGGCTGCTGTGTCTTGTCTCAAGTGAGATATCCAGAACATTATCCAAAGTAAAAACAGCAACACGTCACCCGACACTGTACAACTGGCCCAAATTAGAAATCGAGGAACTGCCAAAGGTTGTTGGTAGGAGGGGGCTGGTGCAGCCTCCTGGCAAACACCCCAGCAGCACTTAGAAAACCTGAGGACGAGGAGATCCTACAGCCACACAACCCAAGGTTGGGCACAGACGTCCCGAAGACATGCTCCCGTGGCTCCACAGAGGCCCCCATGATGCACTGAACTATGTGTGGTGGCAGAGTGTGGAGGCCACCTGGGTGTCCACAGCTGAGGGAGGGACGGTAAAAAGTAGCCACGGCCATCCATGGAGGGTGATGCCCTGATTAGGAGTAACAGACCACGGGGCCCCCGGGTGGCTCAGTCAGGCGAGCATCCGCCTTCGGCTCAGGTCGTGATCTCACGGTCGGTGAGCCCGAGCCCCGCATCGGGCTCTGTGCTGACAGCTCAGAGCCTAGAGCCTGCTTCTGATTCTGTGTCCCCTCTCTCTCTGCCCCTCCCCTGCTCGAACTCCGTCTCTCTGCCACCACACAATCTCTGTCTCTGATCCACTCCCTGGGAACCTGACCTAACACCAGCTCGTTCTGTTTTTCTGCAAGCGGGGCCTGGAAATCAGACAGAACCCCGCAAAGGACCCCACAGACAGCACTTCTGAGAGCTCGGGCAAGCCACCTGTCTTCTCGGCCTCTCTCCCCACCAAGGACATTCACCTCATCGTGACTTGGAAGATCTTTGGGGATTCAAGTGGGATTCAAATGGTGCACATGCTTATAAACGGCACAGGTACTGGGGGTGAAGGGCCCAGCGGACCCAGGAGGAGAAGGCAGGAGACACGGCTGCAACTGGGGCGGTCAGTGCTTGTCCAGAGCGCAAGCCCCCCTTCCAGCTCGGCCGGCCTCTCCCGCCTCCAGGTGGCCTTCCGGCTGCACGCCCCAACATTCCGAGCTGCTGCCGTCAACGATCTGGAAAGGAGTCCAACAGGTTTTTCACGGAAGACAACCTGAGCTCCTGGGATGAGGAGGGGAAAAGAATCTGCAAAGCCAAGCCCTCAGCTCCAGTCCTGACCCTCAGCTTAAGGGCGCCTTAGCCAGTGCCAGGCTGAGATGAATCACGGGCCTGCCTTTCCTGCCAGGGTCTGACCCCAGAGACAAGCGATTGGCAGGCTTGGCTGCAAATCAAAACTTCCTGGAGGGGCGCCTGGGTGGCTCAGTCGGTTGAGCATCCAGCTTCGGCTCAGGTCATGATCTCATGGTTCATGGGTTTGAGCCCCGCATCGGGCTCTGTGGACAGTTAGCTCAGATCCTGGAGCCTGCTTCAGATTCTGCGTCTCCCTCTCTCTCTGACCCTCCCCTGCTTGCACTCTCTCTCTCTCTCTGTGTCTCTCAAAAATAAATAATAAGCATTAAAAAAAAACTTCCTGGAAAGGGCACTAACCACACAGCAACCCCAGGCCTGAGTCCCAGGGGCCCCGTGTTTTACTTTTTCCCCAGAGGTTCTGTATTTTTAAACCTGCACCCTATCGGGCCCCTGACGTGCACACTAGCCTTGTGGAGAATTAAGAGGTTTAATTTTCAAGGCAGCCTGAGTTTCCACTTGCCAAGAAAACCCTGGCCCTTCAGCTGGTGGGACTTTTTTTGAAGGCTGGGAAGTCTGCAACTCTCCTTCCCGCAAGGAGAGCATTCCAGACTCTCCATTTCTGCCACCTTTCCACTTCTCCCCAGTTGAGAACCCTGGAATCGGACTGAACACTTCCTCCGTGCTTCTAGATTTCCTTCCAAGAGCCCCCCTTGAGGCAGCAGCCCCCCGCCCCACAGCCTGGATTGTTACAACAGCTACCAGGTTTTCCCACTAATCTAGTCTCCCAAAGCTCGGGTGCTCATCGGGCCCCTTTACAAATATTTTGGTCACATCTGCAAAGCACCTGTTCTATATTGATCTCTGTATTTTCCTTGAAATAACTTAAAACATATATTTATTTTAAAAGAAAACTTTCCATGGGGTGCCTGGGTGGCTCCGTCAGTTAAGCGTCTGGATTCTTGATTTCGGCTCAGGTTATGATCTCACGGTTGGTGAGGTGGAGCCCCGTGTGGGGTTCTGCTCTGCCTGCTTGAGATTCCTTCTCTCCCTCCGTCTCTCTCTGCCCCTCCCCTGCTCACGTGTGCACATACACACTCTCTTTCTCTCTCTCTCTCAAAATAAATAATAGACGTTTAAAAAAAAATAAAACTTCCCAGAATTGAAGTCAGGAAATCAAACACATACCGACACATGGACAGCGCACTGTTCATAATAGACAAAGTGTGGAAACGACTCAAATGTCCATCGACAGATTAATGGATGAAAACAACGTGGTCCATCTTACACCGGCTATTAATTGGCCATAAAAAGGAATCAAACACTGACACCTGCTATACCATGGATAAACCTGGAAGACCTGCTAAGTGAAAGAAGCCAGTCACCTATGGACAGATATTATATATTTCCACCTAGTGAGGCACCTTGAGTCGTCAAATGCATAGAGACGGAAAATAGAAGGGTGGTTGCCAGGGGAACGGGACGGTGAGTTTGGGGTGATGAGATTCTGGAGATGGATGGTGGTGACGGCTGTAGAACAGTATGAATATATGACACGCAGCTGAACTGTATACTTAAAAAGGGTTCTATTGGTAAATTTTGTGACCCTTAAAAAAAAAAAAAAGGAAACTTTATCATTCCCTCCTGTGGGAGGGGCAGGGAAAGAGTAGCCTGGGCACCTAACCAAAACAATGTTATCAGGATAAAGGCAGCTGCTCTAACATTCCGTTAAAAAGAAACATCAGTAAGTACCAGTGTTGTTAACAACCACTACACACAAAAAATGGAAAAGGCTCGAAAAAGAATCAGGAAAGCAATGATCTCCTCCTCTCTGCGAGAACCAGTGTCAAGTGATACCTCTTTAAGAAGCATCTTTGGACCACCCCTGATGTATGCCTCAGTCTGGAAACCTCCCTTCCGCCCACAACTTCCCCTGAGATCATTCTGTACTACCCCTCCAGAGGCAATAATGGTTACTTCTGGCTCAGGTGTATTCTTTGGTGGTTTTTCCAAAGTACTTCTGTGCATGTTGGTCAATCACCAAGATAGTGACTGCTCTTTGGTTTTCTGTTGCTGTTGTTTGTTTTTTTAATGTTTATTTATTTTTGAGAGAGAGAGAGAGAGAGAGCACAAGTGGGAAGGGGCAGAGAGAGGGAGGGAGACACAGAATCTGAACTGTGCTGACAGCTCAGTGCCTGAGGCAGGGCTCGAACTTGAGAACGGTGAGATCACCACCCGAGCCGAAATCAAGAATCGGGATGCTTAACGGACAGAGCCACCCAGGCACCCTGACAGTGCTCTTTGTTTTATTTCTCCTTATAGATGAACCCCCAAGAGGGAAGTTATTTGTTCAGGGTGACCGATGGCAAGTCTGAGGGCCAAGTCCAGAAATTTCCCCTTCTTCTTCAGCTCACTTCCCTGACTGTCCGGGATTGACCCCAGACCTTGGTGTTGAGTTCTTTTGTTCATTTCCTGAATACCCTTCACAAAGTGCCAGGCGCTGAGGTCTCAAGAGGTAAAACCAGGTCCCTGCCATCAGATCCGACTTCGTTGCATCAGCAAGACTCTCTCTGACCACCCGGGGCCTGCCCTGCATTTGTAGAAGCTCACGCTCCAGTCCAGTGCCTGGGCTTTCCACAGTCTTGGGTTCAAATCTTGACTCTATCAACAGCTCAACTCTGTGGCTTTTGATAAAACCTCGTTGGGGAAATCCCCAAGGTTTTGCAACATGGTGAGAGTACAGGGTGACCACATCAGGGCCTCTCAATGCCTGTGTAACTTCTAGACCTGTGATACAGAAGTCGTCCAGATAAATGGTTTAGGACAGGCCCAGCCAATGGAGCCTGGCGGGGGCGGGGCAGGGAACCTGGAACACTGTCCACTAAACAGCCTCCCAGGTGATTTCCTTGTGCAGGAAGGCCCCCTCGGCCCAGTTCTTTCTGAGGATCTTTCCACTGTACATTCTGGAATCTTGGAGACCAGGTCCTTGCCTAAGGCAGCCTGGGGTTTGGAAAGTGACAATTTGCTGGGGTCTCCACCTCTCTGCCCTCAGCTCCACCAGGCCTTAGAGCAAGAAGCACCAATTGCTTTGAACTTCTGATCACCTGGGAGTATTTCTTTTCTTGGTGGGTGTGCAGGGGGAAGGCGTCCTGCCGAAGTTAGCAACTCCAGGCTGCGTTTGCAAGTGGAGCGCCGTGGGTTCCTGGGGGGCACTGGGGGTCACCCTGTGTCTCCTCGGATTAGAAAACAGCTGTGGGCTTTCAGGGTCCCAGACAGAGCTAGACGTGACAGCTCCGACTCTGGCTTTCTGGGGACCTCAGAGACAGGCCCTTTCTGGGGCCCCTTGTTTTGTCTGGTTGGGAGGCGTGGCTCAAGTCCGCAATGTGAGGAAGAGCCGCCAACCTTATTCAAGCCCTCCGAGAAAGCTGCAGCCATCACGCGAGATGATCAGAGAGACGCTTGGAATTCTGTAAACTTTCTGGACAGAAGAGACTCCAGTTTAAAGCTCCCGTTTTCCTTTCTGGCTAAGGAACTCGAACTCCTGATGGGGGGCGGGGGGCTACAAGAGGCAATTGTTTTATAAGCAGTTGCTCATGAAATGTCAACAAGGGCAACTGACATTCAGATCCTATGGGGACAGTAAAGGGAATCATCAGGGGGTCTCTCTCTCTCTCTCTCTCTCTCTCTCTCTCTCTCTCTCTCTCTCTCCCTCTCCCTCTCCCTCCAGTTCAGTATCTCAATGATGTAACTTACCCCTTCCTTCTTTCTTATAAAACCCCCTGGCTTTCCCCACATGAGCAAGAGCACACCCCGAATTGCAATCCTGAGACCTTCCAACAAAGGCCTTTGTTCTTTCTCAGTTTCGCCTCCTTTGCTCAAACGGCAGACTTCTCCAGCGAGCTCCGCTAAAAGTCCGGCTCCCCACAGCCCACCCTGCACAGGGCATTCCAGCGGGGGGCCTGGAGCCCAGACTCCTGAGTCAGGACTGGAAAACTGAGGCTCAGGCAAGGACAGCCCCGGCCCCAGGTCCCCCGTAGAAGGAAAGCCTTGTGTCCCCCTCGGCGCCGGCGCCGCGCGTCCCCACGCGCCTCTATGGATCCTAGGACGCGCAGACAGGACGTTTGGCGCAGGTGCCGGCTCAGCCCCGCGCTCCCCCTGCGCCCCAGTCTGTCTCGAAAATGCTCTGCTCCCGCCCTCCCGCTTCGCCTTGCCCTGCTCCGTGCTCAGGACACTGAGGCTCATCTCCCGTCTGGGCGCCCCCTCCCGTCCCTGCGTCAGAGGCCAGGGATGCTGGAAAGGAGAACTTTCCGAGGCTCACACGCTGCACGTTCCCTTCTCCCTCCTCCCAGCCTTGCTGTGTGACCTCAGGAAAGGCGCTGCCAGCCGCTGAGCCTGGATTGCCCGGACTTCTTGAGGGGTGCAGAAGGGACCCTGATCACCTACCGCTGCTCCCCAGACTCCAACAGGCTGCCGGTGGCCTCTCGCTCCTGCCAGCTCTGGAGCTGTGGCCAGATTGGGGCAGATCCACTGCCCAGCCACCGCACCTCACCCCCTGCGGCGCCCTTCTCTTTCACTTTCTCTCTGCACGCGGATTTGGGCCAAGCTGGGGAGTAAGCTGGCACCCACGCCTCCGCCTGCTGGACCCACCACGTGTTTTCTCTGAAGAGCCCAGGTTGTATCCCTACACCCCTGGGCACTCCCAGAGCGTCGGGCAGCTCCTGGAAACGGCCAGTCCCCTGCCTGGGGGGAGCCAGCAGCTCCTCGCCCATTTGCATATAATCTGCAAGCCCCGGCTTGCAGGCAGCCCGCCCCCCTTCGCTTTTGCGTGGCTTCGATTTCTCTCCAGCTCAGCCCAGCTGTGAAGGTGGCAAACGACCCTCCCTCCCGAGGCATAGGGACTCAGACTTGTTGGCTGAGCCATTCACTCCAGGGAAGCCAAATGCCCTTGAGAGGAATGAGGAAATTCCTCGGGGATCTTTCCCCCTGGATCTTACAGAGCTAGAAGCTGAGCCTCGGCAACCCTGCCTCCCCCCACCACACCCCTCACTGAGTGGCATTCCCCGCCTCCTCCCGAGGTCTTGGACACCAGCTCCACCCACAATGAGACGTTGTTGGGGGGGGGGGTCACCTCCTTCCCCAGGCTTGGATTTCCTGTCTGGAATTGAGGGGGTGAGTCAAGGTGACTTCTGACCTCTCCTTCCCTAGTAAAACTCAGCAAGCTGAGTTCAACAGAGCTGGAAAACTTACCCTCAGTGTGTGGGTTCAAAGAAAACCCCACATTTCAGCGGTGCCTGAGGAAGGGAGTCCCGCCCCCCTCAAACACACAACAGAGATGCCCTGTTCTTGGGCTCCTAGATGACATTTCGTTCCCACAGCGTGCCAAGCACGGTGCTAGATCGACCCGTCTAGCCCCCGCTGCTCTACCCTTCCCCGATTTTATCGGCCTGCGAAAGCAGTCTCAGAGAAGAGTGGTGACAAGGTCCAGAGTCACATCGCACCCAGCCGGCACTGCAGCAGGGATTCGAACGTGCCGCGCCGGACTCCAGAGCTGGTGCCAGCTATCTGTGCTTTGGGGCCCCTCACCCCCTGTCTCCTGTCCCCCACTTCCTCCCCAACACACAATTTGGAAACTGGGGAGAGCGCAGCCTCTGTCCAGGTGACTGGCCATGCCGGCCAGCAGGGGGTAGGGGAGGCTGCCACACACCAACGAGCTGCCTCTGGCTTTGGTTTTCCAGCTTCCCCGAGGGATGGGGTGGGGTCTGGCAGGGCTCCCGTCCTGCAAGGGCACCCCTCAGTGTTTACCTAGGAGAGAGAGGACCTTGTGGTTGGCTGAGCCACGCTGCCAGCCCTGAGAGCTAACAACACGCCTCCTCCATGCTGGCCCTCTAGAAGCACTTGAGTGCTGATAAAGTGCCCTCACATGCCAAGCACCTGGACGGATCCGAATGTCCCTCAAGGGGGACGAAAGAGCCAACCACCTCACTTTTTCCAACAGCCCCAACGGGACAAGGACCGTTCTTTCTGCCCCCATCCCCCCGTTCAGAGATGGCCAGACCAGCAGAGACCTCACCCTGAATCCAGAAGCCTTCTCAGCCCCAACTTCCTCCACCAGCCGTTTTACCTTGGGGCTCCGGCAGGTAGGACCCCACGGGGCGCGGAGCCAGGCACCGCATGGTCTGGGAAACACGGTGAGGAAGGCTCTCTCCCGGAGTCTGACCCTCAGCCTGCCCAGGGACGCCTCCGAATGCCCAGCTCAGGAGTCGGACAGCTTCATCTCCTGTTGATCCCCCTACACCAGTCCGGAGCCCGCCAAGCCTAAGCCAGCATGCAAAGGAAGCAAGCAAGGGACCAACAGAAAACTCTCCCCCTGTGACACAGCATCCAGCTGTCAGATTTCTCTGTCTAAAAACGCTCTAATTTGCCCACACTCCCTTAAGCCCTCCCCTGGCCTCTGATGTTAATTTCGGTTCCTCGTTGTAGACTAAATGGGGTGACTGGAAGGTTGAGAGTTGTCTCTTGGAGATGGGGACCTTTGACACATTGACAGTCTCAAATGACGGTGACCACAGTGGAGCCCACTGGTGCCAGTGTCTGCCAGCCTCTGCAAGATCGGGGCCAGAATCAGAGCCCCACAAATGCCTCAAGACAGACTGAGCGCCGCCCACCCGTGTCCACCCTGGGGTCCCGCAGATTTCCCAGACTCCACTTCCCTCCGCCACCCCATCCCCATTCCAAATCACTCTGAACTTCCTTGGAGATCGTGAGTGGTCCACTCATTATTTTTATTCCAAGACATTGGACCAAAACGTGAATTACCCATAAACGGAGGATACCCTGAATGTGACCTGCTCACAAGCCAGACGGTTTGGGGTGACACATAGATGCGTTTATAAATCGTGTTGGTTCCCTCTGGGAGAAAGTTAGCATCCCTGCAAATCTCTCCTGGGATCATCGAGGAGGTCTGTGTCTGGGGCTTATAGATCTTTGAGACCTCTTCAAATGCATGATATCCCTGCTTCACAGAGGGCCAGTCCCAGCCTCAAGCCTTCAGGAAGACAACAGCATCTGGCCAGACTTGTGTAAACACTGCTCTGCCTTCCTGTCCCATAGTTGCCATCTAAGGGGGGGGGGGGGGGGCTTTCTTTTCATTTATGGGGGACATGCTCTTTCCTTGCAAGGCAAAGTTGGGTTACAAAGAAAATGCGAGTGCTTTGGAAAAACACCTGTCAAGCAAACAATAGCATAGAGAGTGTGCAGAGATCACCGGGGTAAGGCTGGAGTGAAGGAGGTAGGGACAGCTCTGAAAAGCACCCCCGGCATTTTTACTGAAAGAGCACTTGGTCAGGGAGTCCCGAGAGCTGGCGTCCAGCCCTTGCTGTCACTAGCAGGGCTGTGACCGTGGACTCCTCGCGCCCCTTGTGTGGGTCACCGTGGCCCCACATGTGAAATCAAGATCATAATTCCTATCTTTGCAGCGTGATTATTTTGAAACAGCCCCTGCTTTCATAAGTCCCCAGGGAGGAAGTAGGCAGACGAGTGGCAAATGCTAATAGTCAATTTGAAACAGGGTCTTGCCTTGTTAAGGCTAATAAAACAGGCGTGACCAATATTAGACATCTCAAGAAGTCTCCTCTTCCCATGGGCTGGTGCCAAGGGCCAGGCACTCCGGGGCATATAGCTGTCTCGAGGCCTCGTAGGAGGGTCCCTTCCTGTCCTCGGAAGTGGCCAGTTCTGACGGCCATGACCAAGACAGTTCTGAATCCATTTCATGGCAGGGCCGAGCTCGCCGTGAGAGTCTCGTCTGACTGGGGGTGCACCTGCGTGGACGCCTTCATCCGTCCCCTGCTCTGATCTCATCTCTGCTACCTGGTCTTTCCACGTCGGCCCTGACCCCCTCCAGGTCCACTCTCAAGACCGGAACCTGGCCATGCCTGGGTCAACACAGGTCTCTGAGCTGGGGGGATGACAAGCACCAGGCTGCCCGACTGGCCGATGCCAGAGGCTGTAGATTAGCACAAGGAGGGCCGCAGACACAGACACCAGGGAGGAGCCATGTGGGACCCGCCCAGCCGGGAGCTGTGAGGGCCTGAATTTCAGCAGCAGCCATGGAAACAAAGAGATGAGCAGCGGGCAGGCTGGTCTTGTAGCAGAGCTAAAATGCCAAGCCTCTTGACTGAATGGGTAGGGCAAGGATCGAGGAGGCGGAGGGGTAAGCCAAGCCCAGGATTTCTCCCTAGGAACGCATCCTGCATCCCACTAATGCTCCTCTTCCAAGAAACTTCCCCAGAGCTCTCCGGAGCCCAGGGCTGCTTTTAATATAATCCATTCCCTCCCTACTGAGGGGCCCTCTCTGGCCCCGGGGAAGCTAGCCCTTCCTGGTAAGATTAACATGCCGCAAAGCTTGCCCTTCCTTGCAACGGGCTTCCCAAACAGACCTCCTGGGCCCTAACCACTGCTCTACCTACCACTGCCGTACCAGCCAGGACTGAGTGCTGCCGACTCCCCGCCCTTCAAGGCCCGGGGGTCTGCCCTCCCCACCCTTCCAGCTAACAAAAATCTTACGCTTTATTCTTTTTTAGTAAATTTCTTGTCTTGTAGCTAGCAAAGCATCTTCTTATTTCATAACTACAGACTTTGCCACCGCCAATAAGTTGGAGTGTTTTATTTTCTAACTTTAAAGTCACACCACCCCCGGGACGACCGGGTGGCTCAGTCGGTTGAGCATCCAACTTCAGCTCAGGTCATGATCTCATGGTTCATAGGTTCGAGCCCCGCCTCGGGCTCTGTGCTGACAGCTCAGAGCCTGGATCCTGCTTCAGATCTTGTATCTCTCTTCCTCTCTGCCCCTCCCCTGCTCTCTCTCACGTGCGCTCAAAAATAAACATTAAAAATATTTTTTTTTAAATGTCACACCACCCCAAAGTTGTTTGAATGAAGTAATGGAGTTTGGATTTGAACGATCCAAGCAGGTTCAAGTGTCAAATGGTGAAGAGTCTCCTCTCTCAGGTTGTAAGTGCCTTTTATGCTTTTTGGTGTCCACCATAGTCTCTAGCGTGTGCTATAATGGTGATTAACGAAGAGGGAAGGAAGGAGGGAAAAGAGGTCATGGAGAGGTAGGCGAATAGATATGATAAAACCAACATGCATGAAGCTATAGAAGGATAGATAAATGATAAGCATATATAAGTGGATACTGGATTTAAGCTGATAGTTTGGGAAGTAGATCTTGTAGGTGGTTCTGTGGACCCGGTATGTTTGAGGACAGGCAGGCAGGTGGGTGGGCAGTGGGCGGAGAGATGACTAGGGACTAAGAAAGGACACAGGTGAGCTGCTTAAGGTGACAGAGAACAGAAACTGCCCCTGGGTGGATCAGGCGCTAGGCTTGAAGCCAAGCAGGGTATGAACCAGGCCGCCGGCAGCCTGGGAAAACCCACGGGGAAGTGCCAACTTCCCGGCTCCCGGAGGTGAAGGTGAAGTGCGTCCGACTGGCCCTGGAGCCGCCGCACCGGAAAGGAGAGCAGCGGGTCTGGCCAACACATCGCCTCCTCCTCCTCCGAGGACACAGAGGAAGGTCGTCCAGATCAGAGCAAAAGTGGGTCTTGGGAAAGGAAAGAGGAGGGCGGGAGGGAACGGTGCCCCCTCCTTTCCAAGGTCTGCTCACAAGGGTTGAGGGCCAAATGGGGAAGGAAGCTGGAGGGAAAGCTTGGCAGCCTGAGGTTTGTTCCTCCTCCCTTTCCAATAAATCATGCAACATCCTAGAGGGAGACTTAGTTCCCTGGTTCCTAGAACAGGTTCCTGGTGGGCCAAAATAGCCCCGGGTGAAAACATAGAGTTACAAACAGAAGAAAGTCAAAGAAAACAAAACAAAAAAAAAGTCACAGGGCGGGGGTTTCCTACAGCATCAAGAGTCAAGACCGTTTGCCCAAAGGCACCGCCCCGTGCCCACACTCCATTTACAAGTCCCACCTGGTGGCTGTCACCTTTATGTGGACCTCCGTCGGCCTGTTGCTCCCCAAACAGCACCCCGGAAGCTGATGAGTCAGAATCTGCTCTCTTCTTGCCAGAAATGCATGTGCTCCCCATTGGCTGAGGTCCCCTGAGCCCTTGGAGCATCACCCTGGGTACTAATATTGCCTCCATCTTACAGGTGCAGGAAACTGAGGCCCAGCGGGGTTCCAGAACGTCCTCATAGCCATGCCCCTTGGAATTAGGGAGCCATGACCAGCACGCAGGCAGTCTGAGAGTGGAGACCATGTGCTTACCAATGTTACCAGCCCAACGGAGGGGGCACAGGGATCAGATATACACAGCACCCAAGCACTCCGCGCCGTCTTTCTCGTGGGATACGTGTCTAGATGTTCTGTGGG